>CAUYLG010066353.1:0-20533 GCA_963573385.1 Cacajao melanocephalus
CTCATAGGCGGGTGATGAACAATAAGAGCACATGGACATAGAGAGGGGAGCACTACACACAGGGGTCTGTTGGGGGGGAAATAGGGGAGGAACAGTGGGAGGTGGGGAGGTGGGGAGAGATAGCATGGGAAGAAAAGCCAGATATAGGTGAAGGGGAGGAAAGCAGTGAATCACACTGCCACATGTGTACCTATGCAACAATCTTGCATGTTCTTCACGTGTACCCCAAAACCTAAAATACAATAAAAATTTAAAAAAATATAAAAACAAACAAAAACAAAACAAAACAAAAAAACAAAAAAAAAAGAAAAAAAAAGAAACATCTAAAGTCAACATTCAGTAATAATCTCAACTGTGGACACTATACACATTCTCTCTGAAATCAGTGACAAGAGTGGCCGTCATTGCCTACATTAATAATCATTATGTATCTACTGAAAACAGAGAATTAAAACAAAACAAGGCAATGAACATGAATCCAACACATTACACAGCTTTCAAAATAATTGGATGAAAAATAAGACCATAAAAATAAAGTTTTACATGTTAGCAAAAGCCAGCTTAAAAAAAGAAAATAGAAGATAAATCCTGATCATCATTGATAATTGTAGCCTAAAGCATAAAATACTAAGGAGCAACCTTACAATTTAAAGCATAATATACTTATAAACAAAAGTGAAACATAAAGACACAAAAGCAGTTTTAAAAAATGGTATAGATATTCCACATTCCTAAGTAAGGCAGAAGTAAATTCACCACAAATTATCGTTTTAATTTAATCCACTCTGGTAAAATAAAAAAGAGATCTTAACTTAATCTGGAAGATAAATGGATTACAGCACCCAAGAAGAAGATTCTAAAAATAATGTATAACAAATAATTTTCCATAACACATAGGAAAATTATACATCTACAATAATCAAAACCATGTAAACAGAAACTGAACAGTTTAGCCAAAAACAAACTCTAGTATATATCAGAACCTAATATATAATGCATGTGCCATCAAAATAAATGTGAAGACCAAATGATGCCAAAGCATCGGTTAACTATTTTTAAATGATTTTAAATTAGGTAAAAATCTCATGTCATACAATGAAAAAAATTACAATGAATTAACTAGTTCAAGGTTTATTTTTTTTAAAAAACTAAAGCTTAAACAACTATTTAAAAATATAGATGAATACAGAAAACTTCTAACAGCAGAGTACTAATTATTAAAACAATGAGGAACGTTAACTAGGAAATAATTCTAGGTTTAAATACATATTCTAAATTATCCTTTAATTTTGAAATTGCAAAATTGACATATACTGTGAGTACAATTTTATAAAGTAGAAAGCATTCATTTTCGCCCATGCCAATCTATCACACCTCTCAGAACTAAAATCTATTATTAATTAGGTGTGTATCTTCCTAAGTTTGTCCTAAATTACACGATGATTTTTAATGTGAATAAATGGTAATTTTTACAAATTTTTATTCTGAAATAATTATAGATTCACAGGAAACTATGAAGAAATGTACAGGGTGGTCCTGTGTACACTCAACACAGCCTCCCCTACATAGGTAACATCTTGCATCAACATAGTATGACTACCAAAACCAGGAAACTGACATTGGAACCTGCATGGTTCTATCTGGATGATTTATTTTTCAAGGGCCTTCTCAATGCTAATAATCTTCACTAGACTTTCCCTCCAATATTCAGTTATATGGCCAGACCTTGAAATCACTCTAATGCCAACATGTGGCATTTCAATATACTGCTGTCTGACATTAAACACCTATTCTCCAGGCCTCCTATTCCCTCAAAGCCTATTCTTCTTCTTCATTTAAACCTCACATGCCTAGAGCTTATTCTTTCCTTTCAATTATGTGTCCCTTCCTGATTTCACATTCATCCTTTGGACCCTGTGATATATATGCTAGGAAAGTTAATTCATGGTAGCTACTATATTAGACAATTCCAATATCTTGGTGGCTTGATACAATAAAAGTCTTTTTCTTCCCCACTCAAAGTCAAATGTAGGTTGATCACCTCTCTTTGGCAGTAATTCTAGAATCCAGAAGGCTTCCATTCTAAATAAACAACCTCTGGTACTTTGCAGAAAAGAAAATGGAAAGTCAAAGTTTTAGTGAAGACATTTTTTTTTTTTTTGAGACAGAGTTTTATCCTCATTGCCCAGGCTGGAGTGCAATGGCGCAATCTCAGCTCACTGCAACCTCTGCCTCCCAGGTTCAAGCAATTCTCCTGCCCCAGCCTACCGAGTAGCTAAGATTACAGGTGTCCACCACCATGCCTAGCTAATTTTTATATTTTTAGTAAAGACGAAGTTTCACCATGTTTGCCAGGCTGGTCTGGAACTCATGACCTCAGGTGATCCTCCCTCCTCAGCCTCCCAAAGTGCTAGGATTACAGGCATGAGCCATCATGCCTGGCCTGCTAAAGACATTTTTAAGAGCCAGGCCAAAAGTGGATTATGTCCCTTGAACCTGCTTTATTGGCTAGAACCCAGCTATATGACCATTAGCTAATTCCAAGAATGGCTGAGAATTGTAGACTTCCTTTGTGTCCAAGAAGAGAAAATGAAATTGGTGGGCATCTAGCTAAGGCTTTGTCTTAATATAACTAACTTTTAACACACCTAACTCTGTCACTATTTGTCTTTCTCCCACAGCTATTCATAATTTCCCCAGATCTACAGCTTTTTAATCATTGGTATTTTCTACTCTATATTTCTTGGTATTCCTGAAAATACAGTTATAAAACTCTGTATTACTATAATTTAGGATCTTCAACCTTAGTTGGGACCTCAGCATAGGTCAGAAATCTTTTTCTCTGCCCCTTTTAAACATTCCCTTATAGTTTCTATAATAAATATTCAACCCTACTTCCTACCTCTTTCTCAGAAAATGTTTACAAAGCAAAAAGTTAAGATTATTGTGATGATTAATTTTATGTGTCAACTTGGCTAGGTCATGGTACCCAGATAATTGGTCAAACACATCTGGATGCTGCCATGAAGATATTTTTTTCAGATGAGATTACTATTTAAATCAGTTGACTTTGAGTAAAGCAGATTACCCTCCAGAATATAGGTGAGACTTATCCACTCAGCTGAAGGCCTTAAGAGAAAGAATGACCTCCTCTGAAGAAGAGAAGTTCTGCCAGCAGACTGCATCCAGATTCTAGTTGCAACACCAGCTTTTCCCTAGGTCTCCAGCCTGCCAATCTGCCCTATAAATTCTCAACTTGCCAGCCTCCACAATCACAGGAGCCAATTCTCAAACTCTCTCTGGAGAGGAAAAGACAGAGAAACGCTTCCTCTTGTGCTCTAGATACATTCCATTCCAACTTCTGGCAGGCTTTGAACCATTAATTGTCCCATCAGAGCTTCTGCGTTTACTTCTCAACTGACATATATATGTGTGTGTATATATATATATGTATGTATATATACGTGTATATATATACGTGTATGTGTATATATATGTATATATATGTGTATATATATATACATGTGTGTGTATATATATACACATGTACGTATATATATATATACACGTGTATATATTTATATATACACGTGTATATATATATACGTGTATATATATATGTCAGTTGAGAAGTAAACTCAACTGTTGATATATATATACACGCATATGTATATGCGTGTATATATATGCATATATATATGCACATATATATATGTTAGCATGTTTACTAAATGTATATGAAGAAAATGGCATGTATACCTGGATTAAAATTTCAATTCAAGAGCATTTCCCATAATGTGATATCCCAATTTACCACTAAGGAGAAAAATGAGAAAACATAAGAAGAAAACTAATAAACCATTAAATTAGAATATGTAAAACAGAAGAGTTAACCAAATATAAGTGAAGAGTCTAGATCTGAGTGGCAAATACAGAAAAACAGAACTGAAAACAAATTTCGAAGAGACCACAAATATGCAGTTTGTTATAAGTGAAGTTAAAAGACTTATCAGTAAACAATGGGAATGAATAAATCTATAACTTATAAATTGAATCACCACAGATATTAGTTATTATAAAATTAATCACCACAGACTAAATTTATAAGAGTTTTCAATCAACTATAAGTAAGTATACCAATCTTATTCTGGATTGTCACATGCACTTATTATAGTATAATGATCATTTTTATTCTGTTTGAAACATTTTTTTTTCAAGGACTATACTCAGGCCGATCCTGGAAGCTAATTCCTCCATACAGTAAAAGTTACTTATAATAGGTGGACTTATATTTTAAAAGAATATAAAGATATTATATATAAAATATGGATTTACTAAGATAGCAATAAAATCAAAGATAAAAATTAATGCAAAATATATACAGGACTACCTAAATTCTCTAATAATACAAAGATAAATTCCATATTTCCATATGAAATAAAGAAATTTATTTTTAAGTGATAATATCCAGTTTGAAAATTATTCAGGAAACTATGTATTTCTACACATCGTTATTAAGAGTACAAATCGCTGAAATCTTTATGGAGGATAATTTGAAGAAAAAATTACACATGTACATATTTGCTATACACATGTATCAATAACAAAATCATATATATGTATGTTTATATATATGTATGTGTACATATACATGTATAATTGTATATATATATGTATGTTTATGTGTATATATGTATAGAGTCATGCACTGCAAAATGGTGTTTTAGTCAATGAGGGACTGTGTATACAGTGGAAATTCCATAAGATTATTATGGATCTGAAAAATTACTATCACCTATTGATGTCATAGCACCATACAATACTCAAGTAATTGAAATGGCATTGGTGCAGACAAAACTACTTCACTGCTAGTCATATAAAAGTATCACATACACAATTGTGTACAGTACACAATATTTGATAATAATAAAAGACTATATTAGTGGTTTATGTGTTTACTATACTTTTATCACTGTTTTATCAGTATTCCTTCTACTTATAAAAGTAGTTAACTGTAAAACAGCCTCAGGCAGGTCCTTTAGGAGGTATTCCTGAAGTAGGAATTGTTATCATAAGAGATGACAGCTCCATGCATGTAATTGCATGGTCTTCTAGCGGGGCAAGACGTGGGGGTGGAAGATGAGGATACTGATGATCCTGACCCCGTGTAGGCCCAGGCTAATGTGTATGTTTGTATCTTAGTTTTTAAGAAAAAAGTTTATAAAGTTAAAAAAATAAGAAATTGTAAAATACAACAAAGCTTATAGAATAGGACATGTAGAAAGAAAATATTTAGTACAGTTGTATAGTGTGTTTGTGTTTTAAGCTAAGTGTTATTTACCAACAGTCAAAAGTGTAAAACATTTAAATGTTTGTAACATAAAAAAGTTACAGTAAGCTAACACGAATTCATTATGAGAGAAATAAAAATATTTTTGTAAGTTTAATGTTGCCTAAGTATACTTTACAGTATTTATAAAGCCTATAGTAGTGTATAGTACTGTCCTAGACCTTCACATTCACTCACTACTCACCCACTGACTCACCCAGAGTAACTTTCAGGTTCTGCAAGTTCTGTTCATAGTAAGTGCCCTCCACAGGTGTATCATTTTTTTTATCTTTTATGCCATATTTTTACTATACCTTTTCTATCTCTAGATATGTTTAGATACACAAATACTTTAACCATGTTAAAGTATGTTAACCATCATGCTAACAGCTGCCTACAGTATTCAGTACAGTAATACCCTATAAAGGTGTGTAGCTAGGAACAACGGGTTAAACCATATAGCCTAGGTAGTAGGCTATATCACCTAAGTTTGTGTATCTAAATTCTATAATACTCACACAACAACAAAATGGCCTAATAACATAGAATATATTTTCATCATTAAATGATACATGATTCTATCAAGTGTATATTTATTTCTATTTATATGATACATAAACACATATATAGTTTGTTAAAGCTTCATAGCCACTGACCCAGCAACCCCCCTAATAGGAATTTTTCCCAAGAAAATGATTAAGAATTTTGTTCCAAGTATGTTGTTTGCAGTACTGTTATGATAGTAGAGTTTAAAAACAAAATAAATATGCAACAATAAGAAATCTTTAAAGCAATTAAGATATTTTTGCTAATTCAGAGTTTAAAAATTACTTAGAATATTTAACTCTGAGTTCAAAATATTTATTTTATATACAAAAGACAAATTACAAAAATTATCAAATCTGTCCCCTTTTGCCAATGATGTATTTTATCTTGGCAGCTATGTGTATGTATAGATATAAATTCTAAAAATCACTTATAAAATGTACCTTTTTAGAATAATCAATGAAATGTGGTATATCACATTTTCTTGAAAGAGTATACATTACTTCAAATGAGAACAAATAGGAAGCAACTGTTTAATGAATATTTATCAGGAACACTGCAGAAAATAAGCAAGACATAATAAAGAGAATAAAATAAAAAAATGATTGAAAAGTGGCTACAAGAAAATATCAGAGGTATCTTAAAAAGATAATATTCTGAGCAATTTTATGATGTTAAATTTGAAAATATTTAAATTAACAAAATGTACTAAAACATCTACCACAGGAAATCACCCAGAATTCCACAATTGTGCAATAATACTAAAATAAACTGGACCAGGGAAGAATTATCAGAAAACTATCTTCCTCAAGGGTCAAATGGTTTCATGGCAATACTCTTGAAATTTTTAAAGCATAGATAATCCCCTTACTATGTGAACTGTTCCAGAGCAAAAGTATTAAAAGTCACTTAATAATTTTGTGACATATTAAACCTGAATAAGATATACAAAAAGCATATGCTTTTCTCACAAAATATAAATCCTAAATTAATATTAACTCATGACTTAAATCCTAAACCAACATGAATCAAAAATAATTCAGCAATATTAAAAGAATTATATGCCATAATTAAAAAGGGCTCACCCATATGTATAAAGATTATTTGATATTAAATATTAAGAAACCTATTAAGATTATGCATTACAAAATAAAGTTCAAAGAAAATTACTATCTCAAAAACTTTATTAAATTCTATACTAATTCCTATTTTTAAAAGCTTTTAGAAAATAACACTTAAAGTAGAATATTTTAATAAATAAAAGTTTAAAAATTTAACTAAGCTATTGAAACAAATGAAGATGTAACATCTCTGTATTGATAAGACTGAATATTGAAACATTTTAGCTATCTGAATTGATAGGCCTATCATTCAACTTAAAATGCCAGATAACTTCTTGGAACTTGATAAAATTATTCTAAAGTTCATTAGACAGACTGTTTTAATTATTAATTTTTAGTGAGTATTATAACAAGAAACTAGAAGCGAGATAAATGGAACAGAAGAGAATATCCTAAAGCCAGGTGGATTTATTATTTAATAAAAGTAATATTATAGCTTAATGGGGAGGAATTATTCTTTAAAATGAGTTGGAAGTTTAAGGGTTAATAATAATAGCTCTCTCATCTCCATCTGAATAGCAAACCAGACTAGAATACCCAAGAAGCTGAGAGATGACTATCAAAATATCTTTTGAGTACTATGTGTGGCCCAAATGAGCATCTCAAAAATTCTCCCCAGAATTAAACTTTCTTACTCATATACAAACTTGAAAAAATACAGAGAATTCCTGCATGACCATCTTCCTTGTGGCATTTGCAGAGAAAACATCAGAATGTAGATCTGCAGTAGATAGGAATTGAGTGAGAGGATAAAGTTAGAATGTTCAGCTTCACTCCTAACTACCTTTCAGATATGTACACCTCTCCTCACCCCCTGGAGAAGTGAGTAAGGTTGAGGGGCAGGCCGCATCACTCTAATGCAATGCCCTCAAATGCAGACATGAGGGGGCTGGGCATGGTGGCTCAGGCCTGTAATCCCAGCACTTTGGGAGGCCGAGGTGGGCAGATCACTTGAGGTCAAGAGTTCAAGACCAGCCTGGCCAACATGGTGAAACCCCATCTCTACTGAAAATACAAAAATTAGCCTGGCATGGTGGCATGCATCTGTAATTCCAGCTACTTGGGAAGTGAGACAGGAGAATCACTTGAACCCAGGAGGCAGAGGTTACAGTGAGCTGAGATCACACCCATTGCACTGCAGCCTAAGCAACAGAGCAATAATCCATGAATGAAATAAAAGAAAAGAAAGAGAGAGGTGGGGAGAGAGAGAGGGAGGGAGGGAGGGAGAGAGAAGGAGGAAGGAAGGAAGGAGGGGAGGAAGGAAGGAAGGAAGGAAGGAAGGAGGGAGGGAGGGAGGGAGGGAAAGAAAGAAAGAAAGAAAATGAAAAAGGAAGGAAGGAAGGAAAGAAAGAAAAAGAAAGAAAAAGAAGGAAAGAAAGAAAGAGAAAGAAAGAAAGAAAGAAAAAGAAAAAGAGAGAAAGAAAAATGAGAGAACACATAAAGGAAGTAAACTGGATTAGCTGAATATTCATGGAGTAAAAGACAAAGTAAATCCTTATTTCATGTCATATAGCCTATCTGTAAGTATTAATTAGATTAGAGCTGTGTTTTTTTTATGTTAGACAGTGGTTTCATACCATACAGTCAAGTTCTATTTACTCCATAGCATTACCTTGGAGCCACTGCAGGAGAAATACCGAGTCCTAGGCTTCCCCCTTTACTCTTTCATAAGTAACTATGCTTGTATCTCTTCTACATACTCAACTTTCCAAGCAGTTTTGTTTGAAGGAAGGGCTCAGCTAAAAAAAAAAAAAAAAGTTTAAAACACCACCAGACTCAATACGTATAGGAAATAAAATGTTTGAAACATGTTTTAAACTATAAGAAAATATACATAGAAGAGGATTAGCTTCAAGATGGCTGACTAGAGGCATCCGGCACTTACCTCCTCCACAAAATAGAACCAAAATAGTGAGTAGATAATCACACTTCAAATAGAGAGTCTGAGAGAGAACACCGGAATTCAGCAGAAAACTGACAGAAAACACCTGAGGCACGGAAGGAGAGAAAAGTAAGGCAGCCAGCTCAGGATTAGCTGGGAGCTCTGAGAGGCTTTCTAGTGTGGGGAAAAGTTAAGTGAAAGATCCCTAGTAGTCCACATTCTCTCTGTGGACTCCTGAAATCCTAGCGAAGGGAGAGCCACTTGACCCCTGCAAGCCCTGAGACTGGAAGAGTAAACAGCCCAGAGTCCAAATGACACATTACTCCAGAGTGGGAGCTTACTCTGGGTCCCATACATCCCCGAAGAGGCAAACAAATACAGCATAGCACCATTATGAGAGCTCAGACCCCACCAGACTGCCTCCTGATGGCCCCCTGCATCTCCATATCCCTGGAGCCCTGTGACATCTTCTCACATATACCCAGAGGGCTTCATTGGTGCAACACCAGTGGATCCAGCAGTTAGGCAAGGTGCCCAGCACTCTAGCTCATACAGTGTCCTACAGTCCAGGGAATCAGTGGTCAGCACACCTGGGAGGCTTCCCCCAGGACAAAAGAAGCAAAAGTGTGCACTCCCCAGAGCCTGAGAGCCACCTGCTACTGATAGCAACCCTGCCCCTACCAGCAGCAAGACGATAGTGCACTTGCACACACCCTAAGGACAAGTTATTCCTTCTCATTGCCACCACTGCCATCATCTTCCCAAGCATGACTCCTGGTGACCTGAGGATCACCCAAGCCAGCCCACCACAGCCTCCACCCATGCACATCACTGGGGGGCCTAAGGACAGACCTACCCAGTCTGGCACTGTCATCCACACTAGCCAAGCACACTGGCCAGAGGCCTGGGGACTGCCTGACCCCATCCCACCAATCAACATGGGCACACCACCAGCAGACTTAACAACTGACACTGAACACCTGCCACTGGTGCCAAAGCACGTCATCTGGCATCCTGGAGATCACCCTGCTGGTTCACCACCACTGGCATCTGTACTCTTCCCCAGGGCCTGAGGACAGGCCCACCCAGCCTACTGCCTTTGCTCTATCAGCACCCACCCACACCCAACACCTGAAGGCTTGGAGCCTCGTCCGTCCAGTCCACTAAAACCACCACTAACACCAGTATGTGCTGCCCAGGGAGGCCAAGTGTTGTCTTGCCATTGCTACTGTCATTGCCTATACATACTGCCCAGGAGTCCAAGCACTCTCACTCACCCAGCCAACCATTGACACTACTACACCAAACCAAGCTGCCTGGAGGCCCAAGAATTAGCCTATCACATGCCTGCATTTATTGACCAGAAGAGCAAAGAAAGGCATGCTCCACCCACTGCTGCCACCACTGGGACCCAAGGACTGGCTCATTTATCATTTGTGACCCCAGCAAAGCTTCATCACAGCCTCCACTAATAATCACAGCCTAAGCCACTGAGGTTATGACAGACACCACTGATGCTATTCGTAGCCAAATAAATCATTTAAATACTACACTACTGTACACAACCAGAATCATGGCTAATGTGCCCTGCCCAGCCAACACCATAGATACAGCTTTAAGAAGAATCTTCCCCTACAAAAGCCAATTCAAAAAATTGGAAGACATGTTGGTTACACTAGATGTGCACATATTAAAGTAAGGACAGAAAAAACATTAAAAACCTAGAAAATATGACACCTCCAAAGGTATACAATAATTTTCTAGCAACAGATTTCAATGGGAAAAAAATTATGAAATGCTTGGAAAAGAAATCAAAATAATGATATTAAAGAAGCTCAGTGAGATATTAAAAACACAGATAAAAAATACAAAGGCATTAGAAAAATAATTCAGGATATGAATGAGAAATTCATCAGAGATAGATGCCATAAAAAAAGAACCTAAAAGAAACCCTGAAGCTGAGTAAGTCAATGAATGAAATTAAAAATACATTTAGCAGTTTAAACAATAGATTAAGCAGAAGAAACACCTTCAGAACATGAATACAGGTTGTTTGAAATAATCCAATCAGAAAAAAAGGAAGAAAGAAGAAAGCCAACATTGCTTATGGGACATTGTAAAGCAGCAAAATATACACATTTGGGGTATTTCAGAAAGTGAAGAGAATAGCAAAGGATTAAAAAACACCTATTTATTGAAATAATAGCTTTAAACGTCTAAAGTCTGGCAAGAGATTTAGACATCCAGATACAAAAAGCCCAGATATCCTGATATAGTTTGAATATGTGTGCCTGCCCAAGTCTCATGTTGAATTGTAAACCACAGTGTTGGAGGTGGGGCCTGGTAGGGGGTGGTTGATTGAATCATGGAGGTGTATTTTTCATGAATGGATTAGCACCATTCCCTTGTTGCTCTCCTCACAGCGTGAGTGAGTGAGTTCTCGTGAGATCTGGCTGTTAAAAAGTCTCCCTCCCTCCTTTTCTTCCTTCTTCTCTCTCTCTCTCTCTCTTGCTTTTGCCATGTGACTTTCCTTCTCCTGCTTTGTATTTCGCCATGAGTAAAGCTCCCTGAGGCCTCCCCTGAAACAGATGCTGGAGCTATGCCAAGTAAATCTCTTTTTTAATATATTCCCCAGTCTCAGGTATTTCTTTACAGCAATTCAAGAATGGCCTAATACAGATCCCCAAGTAGATACAACCCATGAAGTTTCTCCAAGGCACATTTTAGGTACATTGGCAAAAGTTAAAGACAAGAAGAGAATTCTAAAAACAAAGAGAAAAGCATCTAGTCACCTATATGAGAAATCCCATGAGATTAACAGTGGATTTCTTAGCAAAAGCATTACAGGCCAAGAGAATGGGAGGATAGGATATATTCAAAGCACTGGAAGAAAAAAAAAGTTGACCAAGAATACTATACCGGCAAAGTTGTCCTTTATAAATAAAAAAGAAATACAGTCTTTTCCAGACAAGGAAAAAATGAAGGGATTCATTGCCTCTAGACCAGACCTACATGAAATGTTTAAGGGGTTCTTATACCTGAAAGTGAAAGGATCATCAGAAACTATTATATACAATCATATGCTATCAAACTGAAAAAACTAGTGGAAATGGATACATTCCTGGATACCTACAACCTACTATGATAGAATCAGAAAGAAATAGAAAACCTAAACAGATCAATAACGAGGAGTGAGACTGAATCAGTAATGAAATTTCCCGAAAAGGAAAGCCCAGGACTCGATATATCCATAGCCAAACTCTACCAAATGTATAAAGAAGAACTAATACCACTCCTCCTGAAACTTTCAAAAAATTGGAAGAGAAAGAATTCTCCCTAAATCATACTATGATGACCAATATCATCCTGATACCAAAATCAGACAAGGACATAACAAAAAAGAAAACTAAGCCCAGCATCCCTGATGAACATAGATGCAAAACTCTTCAACAAAACAGCAGCAAACCAAATCCAATGCACATCAAAAAGATAATATGCCACGATCAAATAGGATTTATACAGGGATGCAAGAATGATTCAACATAGGCAAAATCAACAAATGTGATACATCACATCAACAGAATGAAGAACAAAAAATCATATTATCATCTCCATAGACACAGAAAAGCATTGGATAAAATTCAACATCCCTTCATGTTGAAAATTCTTGACAAAGTAGACATAGAAGGAACATATATCAAAATAGTAAAGTCTATACAAAACAAACCCGAGCTAACCTTATGCTGAATGGGGAAAAGTCAAAAGGCTTTTTCTCTAAGAACTGAAGCAAGAGAAGGACACATGCCTTCACCACTCATAATCAACATAGTACTAGAACTTCTAGTCAGAGCAATTAAGCAAGAGAAAGAAATAAAGGTCATTCAAAATGGAAAGAAAGATAACAAATTAGCCTTAGTTACATAGAGATAGCATGATCTTAAGACTCCACCAAAGTCTCTCAGAACTGATAAATTCAGTAAAGTTGCAGGATACATATCAATATACAAAAATTAGTACTATTTATATTCACCAATAGTCAACAATATTTTTAAAATCAAGAAAGCAATCTCATTAACAATAGCTACAAAAATATTAAATACCTAGGAATCAATGTAACAAAAGAAGTGAAAAGTCTGTAGAAAGATAATTGTAAATCACTAATGAAAGAAATTGAAGAGGATTATCAGAAAATGAAAAGATATTTCATGATCATTGGTTGGAAGAATTAATGTTGCTAAAATGGCAATACTACCCAAAGCAATTTACAGATTCAGTGCAGCATTCCTCTTCACAGAAAGAGAAAACAGTCCTAAAATTTTTATGAAACCAAAAAGTGCCTGAATAGAGCAAAGCAATCCTGAGGAAAAAAAGAATAAAGCTAGGGACATCACAATACCTGGCTTCCAAATATATTACAAGACTATAGTTAAAAAAACAGCATGGTAGTGGTATAAAAATACACACATAACCCAACTGAATAGAATAGAGATGCCAGAATTAAATCCATGTATTATAGCCAACTCATTTTCAATAAAGGTGTCAAGAACATACACTGGGGAAAGGTCATATTTTTCAATAAATGGTGCTGGGAAAACCAAATATTCATAAGCAGAAGAATAAAACTAGACCCTTATCTCTCACCATAAAGACAAATAAGCTCCAAATGGATTAAAGACTTCAAGTTTAGACCCAAAACTATAAAAGTACCTGAAGAAACACAGGAGAAACACTCCAGGACATTGGCCTAAGCAAAGATTTTATGGCTAAGACTGAAAAAGCACAGCCAACAAAAAATAAAAATAGACAAATGGGACTATAGTAAACTAAGAAGCTTACTTCTGCACAGCAAAGGAAACAATCAACAGAGTGAAGAAACAACCTATTGAATGCGGAGAGAATATTGGCAATTTATCAGATAAGTGACTAATATTCAGAATATTGCAAGGCACTCAAAGAACAGCCAAAACACAAATAATCCCATTAAAAAGTGGGCAAAGTTTCTGAATACATATTTCTCAAAAGAAGACATACAAATAGCCCACAGGTATACAAAAAATGTTCAACATCATTAATCATCAGGGAAATGTAAATCAAACCACAGTGAGATATTATCTTACCCCAGTTAGCATGGCTATTATCAAAAAGACAAAAATTAGCAGATGCTGGTGAGGATGCAGAGAAAGTGAGCTCTGTTGGTGAGAATGTAAGCTGATACAGTCATTTTGAAAAACAGTATGGAGATTTATCCCAAAAAAACTAAAAGTAGAAGTACTATACACTCTAGCAATTCATCTACTGGATATTTATTTTTTTTTAAATCAGTATGTCAAAAGGATATCTGCATCCCCACTTTTATTGCAGCACTATTCACAATAGCAAAGATATGAAATCAACCCAAGAGTCCATCAATGGATAAATGGATGAAGAAAAGGTAGCATATATACACAAGGAATACTATTCAGCCATAAAAAAAAATATCCTTTCACTTACAGCAACAGGGATGAAACTGGAGGTCAGTTACGTTAAGTAAAATAGGCCAGGCACAGAAAGACAAATATTGTAAATATAACATCACTTATATGTGGGAGTTAAACAGTTAGTATCAAGGAGGTAGAAAGTAGAGTGCTATTAGGGGCTGGGAAGGGTTGAGGGGGGAATGAAGAGAGTTTGGTTAGTGGGTACAAACATACAGTTATATAGAAGGAATAAGCTTCACTAGCTGAGTGGGTTAATTATAGTTAAAAACAATGTATTATATATTTAAAAATAGCTAGAAGAGAGGTCTTGAAATGTTCCAATACATAAAAATAACAAATGCTTTAGGGGATGGATATCCTAAATACTCTGTCTTGATCATTAGACACCCTATCATGTAACAAAATATCACAGGCACCCCATATTTGTACAAACATTATGTATCAATTTTTTTAAAGATAATGCACATGGATATTTTCCCTTTCTGAACACAGGGAAGACTTTCCTGGCATAAAACAATTAAAATTTTAAAGATAGAAATGATAGCAGTAGGTAGGTAGGTAGATAGACAGGTAAGTAGGTAGGTAGATAGGTAGATTGGACAGATAGATAGATGATAGATAGATAGATAGGTAGATAGATAGGTAGGTAGATAGATAGATGATAGATAGATACATAGACAGAGACAGACAGACGGATGTATAGATAGATAGATAGACACACACACACATAGATACGTAGATAGACACACACATGGATACATAGATACAGATTTAAACAGATAAATATCAAGAGCTTGTGTACTTCCTAAAACATAATAAACAAAATGAAAAGGTAAAAAGCAAACAAAAAAAATATTTACAACATGGAATACAAATGAAAAGTTGATTTAATTCATATATAAGGACTTACTATGATCAGTAAGAAACAGACAAAAATCTTAGTTGGAAACAATGGGCAAAGGGCATCATAGAGAGAGGCTTTCCAGAGAACTGGGGAAGTGAAGGGAGAGTTATTGCTCAGGAACACTTGGGCAATGATGGCATTCCCACCCCTGGGTAAGGACTTAGGCCACAATGTGCTCAGAAAGTGTCACCAACAGTAATATTCCCCTCAGAGAATAAATGTCAGGAGAAACAGTACAAAGAATGCTTAATATGCTGCTTCTCCCACAGCCACCTGAATTATGGTAAGCTCTAAATTCTTAGCCAAGTAAGGAGTTTCCTGGGGCTGCCATAACAAGCACTACACAGTTGGTGGCTTCAACAACAGAAATGTATAATCTCACAGTTCCAGGGACCAAAAGCCCAAAAAGCTGAAGTGTTGGCAGGGTTGGTTCCTTCTGGGGGCTCTGAGGGAGAAGCTATTCCATGTCTCTCTTCTAGCTTCTGGTAGTCGCTGGTGATCCTTGGTGTCCCTTGGCTTGTACACACATCACTCCAATCCCTACCTCCATCATCATGTGGCATTTTCCCCTCTGTGTGTCTGTACATCTCTGTGTCCACTTTTCTCCCTTCTTAAGAAGACACCAGTCATATTTTATCCAGGGACCACCCTAATACAGTATGACTTCATCTTAACTTGATTATATCTGCAAAGACCTTATTCTAAACAGGGTCCTATTTACAGGCACCAGGGGCGAGGACTTGAATATATCTTTTTGCGAGAAGGGAGACACAATTCAACCCACAACAAACACCAAGAGACCAGGAACTCAGAGTAGAGATGTGTTGTGATCCCTTCTCACCCATCTGTAAACACACTTGGCAAAGCTGTACACACGGGTAAAGGGATTGGGTCAAATGTGGAGATAGAAATATAGGTAGCCTCATTACTATTTAAAGATATGCAAACTTTAAAAACAATGGCTGGGCACAGTGGCTCATGCCTGTAATCCCAGCACTTTGGGAGCCCAAGAGTGCGAGACCAGCCTGGGCAACATGGCAAAACCCTATCTCTACAAAAACACAAAAATTAGGCCAGGCATGGTGGCTCACGCCCATAATCCCAGCACTTTGGGAGGCCAAGGTGGTGGATCACTTGAGGCCAGGAGTTTGAGACCAGCCTGGCCAAAATGGTGAAACTCTGTCTCTACTAAAAACACAAAACAGCCAGCTGTGGTGGCACAAACCTATAATCCCAGCTACTCCGGAGGCTGAAGCAGGAGAAGTGCTTGAACCCAGGAGGTGGAGGCTGCAGGGAGCCAAGATTGTGCCACTGGACTCCAGCCTAGGCAACAGAGCAAGACCCTATCTCGAAAAAAAAAAAATTAGCTGGGCATGGTGGCATGCCTGTAGTTCTAGCTACTTGGGAGGCTGAGGCAGGAGGATCACTTAAGCCCAGGAGGTGGACAGTAGGTGAGCTGAGATCACACCACTGAACTCCTGCCTAGGTGACAGAGTCAGACCCTGTCTCAAAAAAGAAAAAAAATGACACCATTTTTACTATAAAATTAACAAAGACTAAAAGATAACACAAAAGATGATACAGAGAAATTCAGTCTAGAGGGAGGCAGTGGCAGTGTTGAAGGGACATGTTCAGATGTGTAATCATCCTGAAGGACAATTCATAAATAACTATCAAAAACCTTCATTCAAATCATTGCAATATTTACTGGATATTCAAATATGCATTCAAATATTCAAATATCTGTTGAATACTTACTTTGCACCAAGCACTGTCCTAAGGCTTCTAATCCAGTAATTCCACTTTTGGAAAAGTATCTGTGATGGTTAACATTGAGTGTCAACTTGATTGGATTGAAGGATGCAAAGTATTATTCCTGGGTGTGTCTGTGAGGTGTTACCAAAGGGGATTAACCTTTGAGTCAGTGGCCTGGGAGGGACAAATCCAACCTCAGTCTGGGTGGGCACCATCTAATTGGCTGCCAACATGGCTAGAATAAAGCAGACAGAAGACTGTGGAAAGACTTGACTTGCTGTGTCTTCTGCCCTTCATCTTTCTCCCGTGCTGGATGCTTCCTGCCCTTGAACATCAGACTCCAAATTCTTCAGCTTTTGGACTCTTGGACTTACACCAGTGGTTTGCCAGGGGCTCTTGGGCCTTCGGCCACAGACTGAAGGCTGCACTGTCGGCTTCCCTACTTTTGAGGTTTTGAGACTCGGACTGGCTTCCCGGCTTGTAAGCTTGCAAACGGCCTACTGTGGAACTTCATCTTGCGACCCTATGAGTCAATTCTCCTAATAAGCTCCCCTTCATATATACACAAATCCTATTAGTTCTGTCCCTTTAGAGAACCCTGACTAATACAGAATCCAAAGAAAATTAGTAGACATGCAAATATTTATATTAGGGAATCTATTATAGTACAAAAATGCCTGAAGGGTATGCAATAGAGAAGCAATTAAATAATTTATGCTACATATCCAACATGATACAATAGAATGATGAAAATAAAATTAGTTAAGATCAAGAAAAATTTTACTAATTTTATGGCAAATGAGATAAAAATATACATTTACGGTATGATCCCAATTTCCGTATATATTTTTATGTTCAGCCAACATATTTATTTAGTATCAAATATGTGCTAGGACTTACAAAGAGAGAATCTATAAGATCTGTGGGTAGGATTAAAGGTCAACTTATATTTTCTTCTATTCTTTTTCTATTTTATAGAAATTGCTGAAGAACAGCTTCTACACATAGTACAGTACTTCTATTCATGTTTTTGCCATGAATAAAAATGTATCTTAAGATGAAATGGAAGAATAGAAGTTAGAAAAAAATGTAATTTCAGTTTCAAGTACTTTCTGTTTAACAAGGGATGGAAATTTGAATTTGAATTCACCTTTAAAGGCAGGCACATTATTTGGGAAAAAAAAAAAAAGAAAAGCTGTAGCAAGTCTTCTAAATTATGCATGGGTAAAGAGAAGATTCTGCTCAAGTGGAAAAGTTCAGAAAATTCGAGATTGAAAATCTGAAAAAGGCTAAATGGAAAAGAGAGGAGATGGTAGCATTTTGGGGAGAATATGTTGCTTTTGAGAGAAAAGAGTTGAAACTTGGGGGAAAGGAGAAAAACAAAAGGGATATTTATTAATTCCTCAGGCTGTGTTGCACCCCTGGTTAAAGGTACAGTGAGGAAGAGGGGTTGGGCAAAGAGTAACCAAGGTCTTCACCAAGACTGGAAGCGACTCTGGGCTAGGCTGAGCTCCCTGGAGGCCCAGCTGGCCACCTATACATGGCTGAGTGTAGGAGCAGGGCCTGCCTCTGGATGGATCCCTGACGTTTCTGGACGGTATGCACAGCACAGATACCAACGTTCTCATAAGTACAGGCAGTGATGGCCTTCCAGGTAGCCTGTGGCTAATAGGCATGGGCAGTTGAAGCAGGAGACATAAGACAGAATAGTCTGGACCAAAATAAAGATGAGCGCACTCTAAAGTGGGCCTGAGGCTTTGTAGCACACAGGAGAAGCTTAAGGATTTATGATGAAGACATGACTATTTCATAGTCAAAGGCTAATTAGTCTAAGGGACGTGAGTTCATAGTTCATTCAATTTTCAACTTTAGCCATATTTTCAACAATGAACTTGCATTTATTTTAGAATCAGAAAAGATAAGTTAATGCCCCTTCTATTCGCCAGTGCTCTCTTGCCTTGAATTGCCCTTACTTCTCCCATTCAGAGCAAAGACTTTTTTTTTTTTTTTTTTTTTTTTTTGAGACAGAGTCTTGCTCTGTCACTCAGGCTGAAGTGCAGTGGTACAATCTCAGCTCACTGCAACCTCTGCCTCTTGAGTTCAAGTGATTCTTCTGCCTCAGCCTCCTGAGTAGCTGGGATTACAGGGGTGTGCCACCAGCCTTGGCTACTTTTTGTATTTTTAGCAGAGACAGGGTTTCACCATGTTGTTCAGGTTGAGATCAAAGACTTTTTAAAGAACCTCACCCCCACTTCCTAATGATCAATCCAAAGGGTACTCCCCAGCCATTTTCTTTTTTATTTTAGTCACTTGAATGCTGTTGACCACTCATCTTTCCCGTAACTTTTCCCCTAATGTCCCTGACTCTACTGTCTCCTACCTCTCTTCCCACCACTCTGTCTGCTTCTTGCTTGTCTTTGGGAGTCCTCTTCTTCTAAAGCCTGCCTCTTGGAAGCTTGTGTTTTCCACAGCTCTGGAGTGGGTCATCTTCACTTCCCTTCTACATGTGTTCCCTAGGCCATCTTCTCCATGCCAACGCTTAAACCCTCATGGCTTTATTTACTGCTAAGTCTGCAGGGCCTGGAACAGCTCTTCAGTCACTGGAGGTATGTGAAATGCCATGGCTCACCTTGCGTATTTGACATTCAGGGCAGATCCTTATTTACCACCCCTCCTTCTAGGCAACAAAATTGTTTCTAGTAATCATGAAGTCATCAGTAGTCATCATTCTTTCCTTGATTTGCTTTTTAATGTTTATGCAATTTACAATAAAGAATATGTTCAAATTTTAAAATATGATTTGTGTTCAGTAAATATTTCATATATGAACTAAAATTAGGACTTACCAGTTTCTCGCTCTGTTTTACTGTTTTAAATTCAAACACAAATAAAAAAACTCCAGGTTGTCAAATGGTAGGACAGAATTGGTGTAACCCAAGTTCTGTTTCTTCATCTTTGCAATTCACTGGGCTAACACTGTTTATTTCTAATCTACTGTTTAAATGCAGAAACATGTAGCATCACAGGGGATGGAGATAGGAACTGCTCTCAAAGCAAGTTCAAACAATTATAAACTTACTCTTGAAACAAATCATGCAGTTGACTTCACACATGTCAGGGGCTGAATATATAACAAGAGTACTCCAAATTAATAAAGAAGACAATGTTTTTGTGAAGAAATAAAGAATAAAAAGGTGCTAATCTGAAGCTTGCAAATGTACTGTTAAAACTCAGTAACAACTGCAGCAATTGTTTAGAATTTACAATAACAGATTTTTTTCAGGGAGGAATATCTTGTCACAGCATTGTGACACTTGATAATAAAAACAGCACCTCTTATTTAGTTTTAGTCTATGCAGAAAATGCACTGTCTTATTGCTAGCTTCTCCCAAACCCCACTGTTGGGTGGTATTGACAATACATATTTGTTGAATGGCTCTAAGACTGTCTCTTCAGGCAGACTTCTCTTGTAAATGTTTGACTTGTTTTTCTTTTTTTTTTTTTTTTTTTTTTATATAT
>CAUYLG010066354.1:0-13215 GCA_963573385.1 Cacajao melanocephalus
TTTTAAGGTGGATTAATCCTGAGGTAGTGTAGTAAGTAAAGGGTAATATTTGAATTGTTTAACAAATTAGACTTTGTTTACAACTACTTGAATTCTTAAATTACATCAAAACTTGCATTATTCAGCAAGCAGTATGGTGTATAACCTTAACCCTGGTGGCTGTGGTTGCTGTGCGCCATGTTCATGCCACTGCACTCCAGCCTGGCAACAGTGCATGACGCCATCTCCAAAAAAAAAAAAAAAAAAAAAAAAAGCAATCATCCCACATAGAAAAAAACTGCAGAGCTTCATCTCTTCCTTAAATATTTTCAAGTACTGTAAGAACACAAATCCGTTAAAAAAAAACTGATTAAAATTTGACATTTCATCTTGCTTTACTAATTATGGAATAACAGATGTAAAAAACATGTTCCTTAATATTTCTCTGCTTAACAGAGAAATACAAAGAAAATAAAAGAAATACTGCAATTACGGTCATGGGCTATTTTCCAGCCTCTTTAAGTACAGGACACAGCTATGGTTCCTTCCAGTAGGGAGAAATGAACAATCAGTCTTACATAACACAAAAGAAAGATCAGAGGCACAAAAAGACAAACTGACTTTGGCTTTTAAGAATCTAATGTTAACGCTGAAATGCCAGTAAGCCACCACTTCACACAGTATTAAGAATTCTGAAATACGTAATCCCCTTCCTCCCATCTCCCACTCAATTTGTCGTGTTGCCTTTTTGTTTTTCCTGCTTTTTCACTGCAGGCACTTCAAGACTTGCCCACTGAGTGGTTCAGCTTTTCTCACAGTGATCTCAATCTTCGTTGCAGTCATAGTTATATAACTTCACTTTACATCAATCACACCCCATAATTTCACATTTTGATCAAATTGCTTCTCTCCTTCAAATACAGGTTCACATTTAACAATGTGCTATTTGCTTCTGTTCGACTAAGTTCTGGAAGTGAATTTTTAGCATATACTGAAATGGTAACTTCACCTCCTGTCTGATGCCAGTCATGTCTAATGGAACAACTTTTTTCCCAGCATCCTTTTCAGTCCACATGTGTTTCCCTGTTGACAGCCCTCTTGGGCTAAGAATGTATTAAAATCAGAAGTTTTTCTTCTACAACAGCGCCAGTATTTCGTCCCCTTGTAAAAAATAGGTACTCAGAATGATATATGCAGACTTATTCCAGACTCTCTAAACACCAATATGTCTTTGAACACCCTCCGTTTTTATATGAGGTCCCAATCTTAATTTCATCATTGTCTTCTTCTTTCTTATCTTCTTCATTCCCTGATGACAGTTTATCAAGTGCTTATTTTAGGGAGGCAGATATTTGAAATTCCAAATTTGTCATTGGTTCATCTGGGCTTGGCCTTTTTATTGCTTCTACTGGCTTAGGGGCTTGAATGATGTATTCCTGAAATTCGGGTTTCAATTCAGATCGTTCCTTCTTCTCAGTAGTCTTGACTTCATGTTTGACTGGCTCAGGTGGCTTCTCACTATTATGTCTACCTTCTGTACAGCGTACAATACTTAAGAAATCAGAAAAATCAGTTATTCTTCTCTTACAGCAAGATCAACGCTTTAATGCATCGTGAAAGACTGGAACACCTGGGTGGAATGTGCAAGCGTCATAGGAATGGGTCTCAGAATTGAAGTGCTGACCACAGCCCCAGATGTAGCACAGCAAGGCCATTTTCTTTTTCTGCCATCACAGGCAAGGTCCAAATACCAGGAAAGGCAAGAGAATGTGTTATCCACTCCTGTGTGGCTAACACCAGTCTGACAACTGAGGTGGCTGCTGGCTTCCAGACTACACTTTTTTTCTACTAGAGATGAGGTTTCACCATGTTGGCCAGGCTGGTCTTGAACTCCTAACCTCAGATGATCTGCCCGCCTCAGCCCCAGAAGGTGCTGGGATTCCAGGCGTGAGCCACCGTGCCAGGCTGGTTTTTACACTTTTAAAGCATTCAGAAGAGAAAGGAAAAGGAGTAGGGCGTAAAGGAGGAGGAGATAAATGAGGGAAAGTTTATGAGGCCTGCAGAGCCTAAAATTCTATCATCTGGTCCTTTACAGAAACAGTTTACTGACCTAATGATGATAAGAGGCTAGAGAGCGGATATAGGTAGTTGGCATAGGATAGTGAAGGTGCTAACTCAAAGCAAATTGGTTTTGATGGTCTTTACTAAAAAGTATAAAGAAAACATATTCACTAGGTCAATAATTACATACCAAGTGCCAGAGAAGGTGTTTCTCCGATAACAAAATCTCCTCCAGAAAAGTAGCTGTAATTGGAGTCACCTACAGGTTAAGTTTACAATGATCCAATTTTATCCTCCAAGCTCTGGCTGTCTTCTGACAAGGGCAAAGACACGAATTAAGAGGGGATATGGTAAGAATCGTTGCCCCTGCATCTGCCAAGTCCTCAAAGGCTCTGATTTCTCTAATCAAGCAAATGCTGTCATAAAACAATTCAGTGAATGTAAGTTAAGTGACCAAGTCATCCCAGTTTACCTGGGACTTACTCAGTTTTAGCATCTGAAGAACCCCCTCCGTCAACAAGGGTGGTTGCTCACCCTAATATAACGAGTATAAAGGAACAACTTAGTTGCTTCTAGATGAGCTGGAGAACTTGGGGGCGAAAAATGTAAGTGCGGGATTTTATATCCCCCACTTAAAAGGAAAGGACCTGAAGCTGTCTATGACGGCTCAAAATGAAAGTTTTGCCTTATATTGGCATTACATTACATGTGTCTGCTGATAAGTAACTGCTTTGCCACTGTATGCCATAAGCAAGTATCCTCCTTACCAATGCATACGCAGTTATTATTGCCTATAAATTAAATCTCATCCAAGAACCAATTCACAATAACCATCCTTAAGATTTTGTCTTCATGGAACCATTACAGACCTCAAGTTCTAGAACCATCAGTGTTCAGTTAGAGAATCGGAACTTCCATGAGTGATATAAAATGGGGAATGTATTAAGGAATTAGAAGTTACACAATTCTAGGAGTTGGTGGTGCCACAGGATAAATTCAAAAGCAGAAAACAAAATTGTACTGCTTTAAGAGTAAACTCATTCATTCCAGGTTAAAGGCAACAATTTAGTTTGTCACGTTCTGCCTTTCTCCCAGAGATGGCATAGAAGCTCCTGAAGAAGGGTCATGGCAAGGAGCCCCGGTGGGAAATGTGGGGTTGGGGGTAAAGGGGAGATAGCTGATCCTCCCTTCATATCCCGGGCCCTACACTCTGCTGCCATCTAGTGAGATTATGATCACACTCAGTGCTCAGAAAATGGTCCACACAAGCATTCACTGAGTTCCTTCCCACACAACTCTGGTCTTACTGTCCACACCTCTTTCCTCTATGTGTCTCCCATCAAGAATGTGAGACTTTCTCAGGTCCACCAAGATTCTGTCTCTCTCTCTCCTAAAAGTTGTGCCCTTCTCAAAGACATGGGAAAAACTGGCAGCTCTTCCATGCCACCCCTCAAGACAAAATCCCAACAGACCATCTACCCTTTGACACTGTATTTTATGATCCTTTTTTCATGGTGGCATGGAGTCCTCATGATACCATGAAACACCTCTTTGTGTGGCTTCAGGCAGGAAGTGATTGCAGGACAGATGTTCATACTTCCTGGGATTTTTTTTTTTTTTTTTTTTAGGCAAGTGCAATGGCATGATCTCGGCTCACTGCAACCTCCGCCTCCCAGATTCAAGCAATCCTCCTGCCTCAGCCTCCCAAGTAACTGGGATTACAGGCATGTGCCACCATGCTTGGCTAATTTTTTTTTTTTTTTGGTATTTAGTAGAAATGGGGTTTCACCATGTTAGTCAGGCTGGTCTTGAACTCCTGACCTCAGGTGATCCACCCACCGCGGCCTCCCAAAGTGCTGGGATTACAGGCACGCGCCACTGCACCCGACAGCTCCCTCTTCTTATACACCTGCCACATCTCATTATGGGTTTTTGATATTCAAACAATGGGAAAAATCAGATGGCCAAATTTTATTAGAGAAAGAAATTAGCTAAAAACACAACTGAAACATTTCAATTTAACTAACATGGCAAACTCTACTGCCTTAAAATTTAATTATCAAATATATCATACACTAAACCTCCTATGGGAATTACTTCCCAGGTTAAACACAATGCAAATTTCTAACACAAACACGGAAGAAATCCCCACAAAGAAAGACCTCAGCAGAAACAGGCATTCATTGGTACTGTTACTTAACTAAGAGAAAGAACAAACTGCCAGGTTTAGAGCCTGATAATGTTTCAGGCATCTGATGTTGAAAGCTAATATCAACTTTCTTCTTTGTCTATCAGAGATATCTATTCCCTTCACTGCCAGACTCTTCAGGTGAGTCAGACTCAACGTAGATGCCTCAGCAACATCCTTCAAGGGAAGATCAAAGGAAACAAAACCAAATACTTAACTTTGATGATTATTTTCAAAGAAAAAACATTTAGGAAGCTTCTCCACCTAGTTGTTTCATCTTTTGTTGTTCGATTTTGTTTTAAAAGGTGGAAAATGCAATCTCACCTTTGGGATCTGGGTTTCCTCAAGTGCAGAGCAACGTATCTTGTGTTCTGGATTTTTGAAATCCTGGTAGAAAGATTAAGAATTAGGGAGATTCATATGACATATTCACTGCTTTGCATCCTCTTAGATTTTTGTATTCCTTGGTTATTTCTACTTTGTGTATTTATTTTTTAAAAGTAATAAAGTTCATCATTCTATGAAACTAACATTAAAGACAACCACAGAATATCATAAACTAACTTCCTCTGAAGTGAATCTTTAATTTTTACAGCAATCAGTTAAAAAGTAGTGCTGAAATACATATGACCCATGAGACTCAGATCAGCCTTAAAAAGCTCTTTAAGGACCAGGAACTCAAAAGAAGGTTTAACTCTAAATGAGCAAAAATGAACAATAAATTTCACTTTCAAGTTCCTGAGTCTCTGCGCGATTTTAGTCACCTACATTCCCCACACTTGAAATTTAACTCATTAAAGTTCCTGAGCATAAGAATCTGAAAAGTATAATTGTGTTCTTTTTTAAATATTTAATTAATGCGTATTTCATCATTCGGGTATTTTTGTGACCAAATAAGGATCTTCATCTTGCAGCAATTCTGTTTGGTCTACTCTTTTCTTTCTTCAAGAGCACAAGATCATAGTTTACTTAAAAAAAAAAAAAAAGCAGTAGGGGAAGAGCATCATCACAGAGTGAAAACACTAACAAAGAAATACTTTAGGAGGATGGTATAATGGAAGAAAAATTCTCTAAGTCGAGTAGAATTCTCTAAGTAGAAAGTAGTTTCAATTTGCCATTTTTGTCTTCTTATTTAGTAGAAAAGATCCTCAATCTCCCAGGAATAAGTTTTTGTGTATCAAGCAGATAAACAAAAGAATCCAAAATTTATTATGTAAGAATGACAACAATAAATTAAAATGCCATCGTGTGTATTCCCTATGGCATTTTTTTATTCTAGCAGTTGGCTCCTCTGTCTCTGCTAAGCCTCAAAAACAACACTTAATCTAGATAGTCCTCTTACAAATTACAATATATTTCTGGGAACAAGGGAAAATTCTCAGCTATGCTGCAATTGGTGTCACAGTATATATAGTAAGAAAATTATTATATTTTTGTTAACTTCTTGGTAACTGTTGGAATTAAGTCAGGCTTATGTAGAAATCACCCAAAGAAATTAAGTTATTAAATTACCAGTTGAGTAACTTACCATAAATTCTCTAATATTCTGCTAATTTTTTTAAGAATTGACACCATATTGCTGGGCATCAATGGAAGCACTTTGTAGTGCTTAGGAAAGCACCTGATAGACAGTGGACATTCAATAAATTTCTTTCAGTATTATTATTATTTTTAATAGGGACAGAGTGTCACTGTCACCCTGCCTGGAGAGCAGTGGCACAATCATAGCTCACCTTAGCCCAGAAATCCCAAGCTTAAGCAACCTTCCCACCTCAGCCTCCCTAGCAGCTGGAACTACAGGTGTATGTCACTTTACTCAGCAAATTTTTAAATTTCTTGTAGAGACAAGTGATCTGGCTATATTGTCCAGGCTGGTGACAAACTCCTGACCTCACGCAATCCTCCTGCTGCCTTGGTCTCCCAAACCTCTGAGATTACAGGCATGAGCTACTGTGCCTGGCCAATAAATATTTTTAAATAAATGAATGATGAAAATGATATTCCTGGCTTTTCTTTGTCATCTACCTTCTCATCAATCAAAGTTGCATTTTCCCCTGTTCAGATATAATAGAACACCTGAAATTTTAAAATATTCTACCTGATTTGAACCATTTGCGCTACCCACAAATAATCTGAATCTTTAAATATAACCACTGTGATTTATCCAGATCTGACATTTATTTATTAAACATTGACCATGCAGGAAACAATATAAAGATGAAATAGTCAGCCCCTGCTCCCAAAGAGCTTACAAAATAGAATAAGTACATTAATAGTTATAAGGGAAGATATAAACATCGGAAGACAAGGAAATATACATTTGTTAACTGGAAGACAAATTTTAAAGAGAAACATCAGTCAGGCATGGTGGTTCACACATGTAATCCCAGCACTTTGGGAGGCCGAGATGGGTGGATCGCAAGGTCAGGAGTTCAGGACAAGCCTGGACAAGATGATGAAACCCTGTCTCTACTAAAAATACACACACACACACACACACACACACACACACACACACACACAAATTAGCTGGGTATGGTGTCACGCACCTGTAATCCCAGATACTCAGGAGGCTAAGGCAGAGAATTGCTTGAACCCAGGAGGCGGAGGCTGCAGTGAGCCAAGATCGTGCCAACGCACCCCAGCCTGGGCAGCAGAACAAGACTGTTTCTCAAAATAAATAAATAAATTAAATTAAATAAATAAAAAATGAAAACACAAAAATCAGCCAGGCATGGTGGCAGGCGCCTGTAGTCCAAGTTACTTGGGAGGCTGCGGCAGGAGAATTGCCTGCAGTCAGGAGGTGGAGGTTGCAGTGAGCCGAGATTGTGCTACTGCACTCCAGCCTGGCAACAGAGCAAGAGTCTGTCTCAAATAAAAAATAAAAATAGAGACGTCATATTCAACCGGGAGCTTAGCAAAAGTGTCATGAAAGAGGAGACACTTGAGATAAACATTAAAAAGAAAAAGGATAACAAGACTTTGATATAAATAAGTAGAAATCAAAGTACATACTAACTAAACCAAGGGGTCAGAGAGGGAGAAGAGAAGAGGTGTCAGTGCCCACCGATAAAACAGCTCAGCAGTGCCATAGAACTAAACAGACAGATGAAGAGAAAACATCCTGAACAGATATGTGAGCGTACAGAAATTAGTTTATAATAGAGATGCATTTCATATTGGAGGAGAGTGGCCACTCATGCTTGTAATCCCAGCGCTTTGGGAGGCCTAGGCAGGCAGATCACCTGAGGTCAGGAGTTCTAGGCCAGCTTGGCCAACAAGGCAAAACCCCATCTCTACCAAAAATACAAAAATTAGCTGGGTGTGGTGGCACATGCGTGTAATCCCAGCTACTCTGGAGGCTGAGGCAAGAGAATCGCTTGAACCTGGGAGGCGGAGGTTGTGGTGATCTGAGTTCACACAACTGCACTCTAGCCTGGGCAACAGAGGAGACTGTCTCCAAAAAAAATTAAAATTAAAATAAGAGAGAGAATGGATTATTCAATAAATTGGAAAGAATTAACTCATCTTTTGGAAAATATTAACATGAGATTTGATAACTGTCAGTGCTATGGACTGAATGTCTGTCCCCTCCCAAATTTCATATGTTGAAACCCTAATCTTCAAAGTGAAAGCATTTGGAAATGGGGTCTTTGGAAAGTAAGATCAGGAGGGTAGAAACCTTATGATGGGATTAGGGAGAGAGAATGGATTACTCAAAGAATTGGGAACAATTAACTAATCTCTGCAAAATATTAACATGAGATTTGATATCAGCGCCCTTATAAGAAGAGAAACAAGACAGCATCCCCTATCTCTGCCCTCTAACATATAAGGATGCAACAGGAAAAGGACACTCACCAGACACCATATCTGCCAGCACCTTGATGTTGAACTGTGTACAATAAATCTTCCTTGTGTAAGTTACTCATTTTATGGTAATTTGTTATAGGACTGCAAACTAGATGAAGTGCAAACCGATGAAGAGAAAACATCCCAAACAGGCACGTGAGCATTCAGAAATTAGTTTATATTAGAGATGCATTTAAAATTAGAGGGAGAAGCTAGGGGCAGCCACTCACACCTGTAATGCAAGCACTTTGGGAGCCCTAGGCAGGCAGATCACTTGAGGTTAAACTAAGTTAAGAAAGCCTTCAATTGCTGGTAGTAGAAACTTCAGCTAGCAGTTGCTTAAATGCATAAGGGTTTTATATGACTCATCAACAAGAAGTCTGGAGACAGTTCCAGACTGACAGTGGCTCAATGACGTCTTCCAAGACCTAGATTGTTTGTCTTCCCACTCCACCATCAATATGGTGCTAGCTTTTGTCCTCAAGCCTATCACCTCAGGATCTAGATGCCTGCTGTGCCTCATGACCTCGTGACATCAGACCTGTGTCCTAGACAAGAAGAAAGGGGAAAGAAAAAGAGGAAAATGGACGTTCCAATCACACATGCACCAAAATCTTAACGGTGGTAGTGTCTGGTGACTGTATTATTTTTATCTTTAGTTTTTTTGTGTCATCTAAAATTTTTACAACAGTCATGCATTGAATCTTAAGTCAGAAATAAATTGTGAACCTGTTTTCTTTGCGCAGAAAGATTAATTGATCAAGGAAACCGTAAATTCCCTCCTAAATCAGTAGGCCTCTGTTGCTCTGTGATTTCTAGTATTTTAAATCATCTTAAATTTTATTTTTAGACAGACCACTTACTAGACTTCTTCTTGTATTAACAGAAAATGATCTGCAGAGAAAACTTACTTTTATTTTCAGAACACCTGGAGCACAAAACTATAAGTTGTCTCAGCAATAGTGCTGAGTCAATAAGAACTTTAATGCATTTAGGTAAGCAGTATATTTTCAAGAAGCTAATTGAAACTGTTAAAAATAACCCAGCATGATCTTCCCAGAAAGAGAAGATGTGGATTGAGAAGAGAAAAATCATCCTACAAGGGACTTTTTAATATTTATTTATATTTTCAGATCTATATTGCTAAAATGTTCAGTTCTACTCCCAAAATCTTTCCATTTTTGCCATACAAACATAATTTTCAAGAATCCAATATTAGAGTCTCAAAATATTTCTGAATTTTGATATCAAAAAGAAAATGTCTGTGCTTAAATTAGAAGTGAAGCTTTACTGTACCCTAAATAGTTTTTCTGGTTAACTTGTATGATATACCAAGAGTTTTAATCCAGTTAATTACCTTTTATTGTTTAGACTAATCATTTTAACACTGGGCATGCGAAAGCAATTCTTTAATTTTGGGTAACAGATTTTTCTTCATTTCTGGTTTTCAAAGTACGGGGGAAAGCTAATTTCCACAGGCCATTTGTTAATGAGTTAATATGCAACCCTTTAATAAACTGCTCTTGACATCCTCCAAATTCCTAGGAAGCAATCATGGAATGGTTACCCAACCAGGGTGCACTCCAGCCCCTAATGTGTTGTTCAAAAATCACTCCTTAAAAATAGAAAAATATTGAGAACTGCCATTTCTTTTCTCTCTTACTCTCTTCTCCTCCTGTGGCATTGCATGCATTCATAAGAAAGCAATTTACTACATTAACCAAAGCTAGATCTGTTACCATTCTACACTAGTTTGAATCCTGTCCCTCTACTCAGGAAGTGTTTCATTTTTAACAAGTCACTTAATCTCTTTGAGTCACAGATTGCTCATCAGTAAAATAGATGTCATTATGAAGATTAAGAAAGATTATGCTTCATTAGTGCCTTGCACATAAAAAGCACTCAATATATTTTATCTGTAATATATCTTATATATTACATTATATTATATTAATTCTGTCCATTTTTCTTTCTTTTCTTTTCTTTTTTTTTTTGTGATGGAGTCTTGCTCTGTCGCCCAGGCTAGAATGCAGTGGTGTGATCTTGGCTCACTGCAACCTCTGCCTCCTGGGTTCAAGAGATCCTCCTGTGTCAGCCTCCTGAGTAGCTGGGACTACAGGCATGCACCACCATGCCTAGCTAATTTTTTTTTATTTTTTAGTAGAGACAGGGTTTCCCCATATTGGCCAGGCTGATCTCAAACTCCTCACCTCATGATCCACCCACTTTGGCCTCCCAAAGTGCTGGGATTACAGGCGTGAGCCACCACGCCCAAACCATTTTTCTTTTTCAATCCATTTTTATTTTGTTTTTAATTGACACATAATAATTGTACATATTTATGGGGTACAGTGTGATGCTTTGATACATGTTTACATTATGTAATAATCAAATCTAGTTATTTAGCATATTCATCACCTCATACATTTATCATTTCTTTGTGGTGATGACATTCAAAATCTTCTAAGCCCCCTACTCGGGAGGCTGAGACAGGAGAATCACTTGAACCCAGGAGGCAGAGGTTGCAGTGAACCGAAATCGTGTTATCGCACTCCAGCCTGGGTGATAGAGCAAGACTCTGTCTCAAAAAAAAAAAAGTCCTTGCAAATGACTTATTTACATAGAGCCTAATTTAAAATGTAGAATCACAAAACACAGCATTTTAGGACCTGGAAAGGATTTAGGAGTTATCTAGGGAAGTTGTTTTCAATCAAGAGTTGGTGGACTAGTACAAGTCTGAGACAGTTTTCACACTCTAGGGCAAAATGAGAAAAACACGAGCAATGGAGCAGACCAAAAAATTAGGGTTAAATGCATTATGTTTAGTGATGCTTTCTTATTCAGAGATTATGTTGCCCTCCTCCCACTGAAAGGTTATTTATGAATGATATGCTAGTAGGTGGTGCTGTTTTGTTTTTATTTCCTTGGTAACCCTGCATTAGTTATTTCCTTTTTTTTTTTTTTAGCTTAATTGGTCTATTAAATCTAAAAGTCTGGAAACCCTAGCTCTTGTGTCTTTCACCTCAGAACTGAGATCCAGAGAGATGATGACTTTGCCCATAAACCAAACAAAAAAATACATATTTCAGTCCTGTGTCCTTCTGCTATGGTATGTAGTGCAGTTGTGTACTTTAAAAAATATTGTCTATATTTAGTGTGATTGGTTTTCTGTTCAGCATTTTAAATTCAGAAATGAACCAGTTAACATATTTGTTGGATTGCAATTGGAAACAGGCTTTCTCTCTCAGAAGCGTCTATAACCATATGATATTACTGTCTGTCAGTATTTAGTGAGGTTTTAAGACATGTCAGAGCCCTGAAGTTATATATTAAATATATGTAATGTTATTATTGAAAAAAAATCTTCTAAGTGTTTTGAAATATACAATACATTATTGTTAACCATAGCCACCCTACTACGTAACAGAACACCAGAACATTTTCTCAGATTTAAAACCACTGCCCAATCTCTCTCTATTCCACACTACCTGCTATGCTCCCTGGCTTCTGTAATCACTATTTTACACTACTTCTGTGAAATCAACTTCTGTAGATTCCACATGTGAATGAGACCATGTGATATTTGTCTTCCTGTGCCTGGCTTATTTCACTTAACATAACGTCCTGCAGTTCATCCATGTTTCCTCAAGATTCCATACTTTTTATAGCTGTATACATATATATATACTACATTTTCTTTATTCATTCATCCATTGATGGAAACTTAGGTTGCTTCCATATTTTGGCTATTGTGAATAATGCTGTAATAAATATGGAAGTGTAGATATCTCTTTGACATACTGATTGCATTTCTTTGGGGTTTACAACCAATAGTGAGATTTCTGAGTCATATGATAACTCTGGTTTTAATGTTTTTGGTAACTTCCATAGTGTTTTTCCATAATGGTTATACTAATTTGCATTTCCACCCACAGTGTGTAAGTGTTCTCTCTTCTCCACATCCACATTAGCATGTTATTTTTTTCTTTTTATAATAGCCATTCTAACTGAAGTGAGGTGATTTTTCATTACCTAGATGTTGACTTGAATACTTAAAGCAGGGCCATCAGACATGTCCAATGCATATTAATATTAGTTTTTTTGCAAGAAAAATGACTCCTCCAGGACCATGAAACAAAAATAGATTTGTGGTGAAGATTGAAAATGACCAAAGGTGAGGAAAATAAAACAGCAAAGTCAGTGACTTAGTCAGATGGGTTTTTTGTTCTGGGGAAACTTGATTTCCACTGTGTTCTGTGTAATATATAACTATGAAGTAGTACATTTTGTAGCAATTCAAAACCAATTTTGCTAGCATCATTTTGCTGTTGTCCCAGTTAATCATAGAATCCCATTAAATGTGAGTACACTGAAAACATCGAATATAGAAGAAACTGTCTGGTAAATAACATTCCAGCAGGAAAAGAAAAGAACAATGTTCCACCTCTGAGCTTGACCACTGCTACCCTGGACCTGTTCTGGGTTTCAGACTTTGACTGCAGGGCTCTTGGCTTAGCTTCTTGGATTCTTAACTCCTGGCATACGTAACTGTTAAATAACTCTTAAATAACTTAATAATTATTAAATAACAGTTATTAAATAGTAATTTACTCTTTAAGAGTCATTAAACAGTAATTGCTATTTAGTAACTGTCTTTAGGATATTGTTTTTCTTCTTGTTTCATAAATAATCATGTTTTTTAGAAGACACAAAAACAAAGGGAAAAATATGTAATCACTGAAGTAAATACTATCAATATTTTGGTATGGAACCTTCAAATTTTTGAATGCCTGTTCATATTTTTTAATTTCTATCAAAAATTAAATCATCCTCTACTCATTATTTGTAACCAGCTTGTTTTATAAAACACTATTTTCCCGTGTTATTAATAATTGCATCAACTCTTTAAGAAAATTTTGATTTGCATTCCTCTGATAATTGGACTGCCATTACTGAGGCAGTCCGCCATTACCAAGGCAGTCCGCCTTTACTGAGGCAGTTCTAACTATACCTCTATAAACAAAACCACAAGGAAGTTCACACAGCAGCTGGGCAGAGCCCACAGCAGCTCAGCAACGCCTCTACTGGCAGACTGTGACTAGGCTACCTCCTCGCTGGGCAGGGCATCTCTGAAA
>CAUYLG010066355.1:0-25708 GCA_963573385.1 Cacajao melanocephalus
CAGCCACGAGGGCGGGTACGAGTGTGCGTGTGCCGCGGGGCAGCCACGAGGGCGGGTACGAGTGTGCGTGTGCCGCGGGGCAGCCACGAGGGCGGGTACGAGTGTGTGTGTGCCGCGGGGCAGACACGAGGGCGGGTACGAGTGTGTGTGTGCCGCGGGGCTGACTCTGCCCAGCACTGCCATTTACTTGGCAACCAAAAGAAAAGCCGTCGACCCCACTTGGGGCTGCCAGCAAGGGCCCCTGGATTGCTTCCTTCCATCTCCCCAGCATTCCGCAGCCCAGGTCAGGAGTCTGGGTCAGCTCGGCCCAGCTCTCTCCCTGCTCCCACATCATGTGCACATACGTGTGTGTGTATGGATGGTGTGTGTCTGTGTATGTGTTTGTGTGTGTCTGTAAATGGTGTGTATGTGGATGGTAAATGGAGTGTGTGTATGTGCGTGTGTGTGGATGGTGTGTGCATGTTGGGCCACTCACCACAGTTCAGCTCTTCTGGGGTGATCGTTGCCACGGAGCGTCCCTGGATGCGTCTGGGATACTCACAGGTGGCCGCTGCCTGCGCGTTACCCGACTCTGCGTAGGTTTTCAGCAAATCCGCCAACCACAGGATTTCACAGTCGCAGTGAAGTGTGTTTGAGTCCAGTCGCCTGCGGGAAGGAAGATGCAGCTGGTGAGACGGGGCTGGTGGGTCTGTCCACCCATCCATCAACCAGGGCTTCCAGGTCCTACATCAGGAGACATGTGCCAGGCCTGCCGGGCATGCGGCATCGGGCTGGGACACATCTCGTGGTGGAATACAAGCCCCAGTGCCCGACTCAGGGAAAGATATAGAGACACACACATCACCAGGAAGAGCCCGGGGTGCACAGTCCCCTCACGGCACAAACTGGAGAGGCGTGGGTAGCATAGGGCAGGTGCACACCCAGACATAGGGTGTCGCGTTCAAGGTGAAGGAGTGAGCATGCAGCACAGGTCCAGAAAGTTTGTGAAGGAGACAGGGTGGGAGCCACTCACAGAAGTCAGTAACATGAGAACCACCGCCACAAAACCACCGTCACCCAACGCCCATCATCACGGGCAGGACAGCTCTATACCATCTCACTCCGTCCTGAGCCTGCCCAGGGAAGTGCGGCAGGGCAGGGGTGCATGTCCTGGCTGGTTCACACCTAAGTCTCCTGAGGTCCAAGCTGACCTGGACAGTTTCTGGTGAACAACACATCCCGCCCCAACAGGGGAACACGGGCAGGCTGTGCCCGCACCCTGGGAAAAGCGCTGTCTCTGCACATAAGGAAGAAGTTGTCTTGGGGGCAGCGGAGTTCCAGGTAGCAAACACAGGACAAGGGCTGGAAGATGGATGTGAGATGGCCAGGTGGGAAGGGGTCCCCAGGCCCCTCCGGCTGGCCTGCGCATTAGAGGGACTCACACTGGGGTGGAGCCCGCAGAGGTTCGTGTCGTTTGTGGCAAGCAGGAGCCTGGCCCTCCTCTTCCTGGGTGGAACTCAGTCTGTGAGGTGGGAAGCCCACTGGCAGGAAACACACTCTCTGGCTTTGCTAAGGGTCTCTGTTCCCCCCCCACGTTTTTTTCCCTTGTTGCCCAACAAATCCCATTTTCTTCACTCTTCAAATAGTCTGTATTTTTGTGGCCATGTAACAAGGATCCCATCTTTAACTGAACCAAGGCAAAGTCCTGCAACGGACACGTTCACTGTCAGCCCTCAGGGAGGCAGCCCCGAGTCGCCGCCCTACAGAGGGGGATGGGATCCCGAGAAGTGCTCGCCAGGACGGCAGGGCGAGGGCATCACTGGGGGCCAACGCTGGCTCCATGAGGGAAGGGGAGGCTACACCTCCCATCCAAGGTTCTCTTGGACATGAGCCCAGAGGGGACAGGCACGTGGAACGGGCCTCACGACCAGAACCACCCTTTCCCCCAGTGAGCAGGTGCAGAGCTCTCAGGTGAGAAGGCCATGAGGGGACAGTGTCAACCCTGTGCCTACGGTACCCAACTTGTGCCCACAGCTGAAGGGCAGTACAGATCCATAGGCACAGGGCAAGGCCTGGATGGTAACGTCAGGTATGTGGCATCTGGCCAGTCGGTCCTGGTGGAGTGAGTCGCTCAGAACACCTGCAGAAGCACAGGACCCCCAGCATTCATCTGCTCTGAAGGACAGAGGGCTATTCTGGAGGTCTGGAGGGGCGGGGCAGCCAGTGTGGCCTCCTGGCCTGCGGTTCCTCAGGGACCTGAGGTTAGAGACTGCTCCCTCCGGGCAGACAGTGGCCAGGACGCAGTGTGCCCTCTGGGCGCAGCTCTGTAAATCTACCACAGAATCTCAATCTGGGGTGGTAGTGTCTGAGCAACTTTAGTGAAGTGAGCGAACAGGAGAAGCGGACCTTGCCGAACATCCAGAGAGAAGCTGAGAACGGAGAGAAGGGAGCTGTCAGCGTGATCCTGGCGGTGACCAGTCTGCCCTACACTTGGCTGCTTTCTACAGCATTTCTCTGGTAATTTCTTTCTACTCTCTATTACTATCAAATATGGAAGTATTCATCCCATCTTCCTACCCAGATGTACATTTTGGTTTTTGGTTTTCTTTTGAGATGAAGTCTCGCTCTGTCGCCAGGCTGGAGTGTAGTGGCACAATCTCGGCTCACTGCAACCTCCGCCTCCTGGGTTTAAGCGATTCTCCTGCCTCAGCCTCCCGAATAGCTGGGACCACAGGTGGGCGCCACCACGCCCAGCTATTTTTTGTATTTTTAGTAGAGACAGGGTTTCACCATGTTGGCCTGGATGGTCTCAATCTCTTGATCCACCCGCCTCCGCCTCCCAAAGTGCTGGGATTATAGGCATGAGCCACTGCGCCCAGCCCAGGATGTAGTGTTTAGTTTAGCTTGTGATATCTTTACCCTAAAGGAAAAAAAATCACAAATAGTTCTGAAGGTCTGTTTTATTCCACTTTCTCTCACTGAAGAGATAAAACAAAGACCACTCTGGAGTCAGGCTTGTTTCTTGGCATTTTCTGTTTCTTTCTAGGTTGAGTTCATTGCATACACTCGGTAATATCTAACTGAAAATAATGGCTTCAAGACCACGAAGGAAAACACAAAAAGAAGTCACAACTACTAAACGCCTTAATAAGAAGAAATTACCCAGTATAAGGAAAAAGCATATTTGGAAGTCTTAAAAAAAGGGTGGAGGCCAGGTGCGATGGCTCACATCTGTAATTCCAACAGTTTGGGAGGCCGAGCCGGGTAGATCACCTGAGGTCAGGAGTTCTAGACCAGCCCGGCCAACATGACGAAACCCTGTCTCTATTAAAAATACAAAAATTAGCCGAGTATGGTGGCATGCATCTGTAATCCCAGCTACTCGGAAGGCTGAGGCATGAGAATAGCTTGAATCCGGGAGGCAGAGGTTGCAGTGAGCCGAGATCGTGCCATTGCCCTCCAGCCTGGGCAACAAGAACAGAACTCCATCTCAAAAAAAAAAAAAAAAGGAAAAAAATGGGTGATCAGCCTCCTTAGTATACTGTAAAAAGAAACAGAATACAGTACAGAAGTCCTTTCTAGACTGGTTTTATTTCTACCAAAAAACATGCACTGTAATTACAAATTAATTGAAGAATTTAAAGATGATTTTTTAAAATGCTGGCTGGGCATGGTGGCTCACGCTTGTAATCCCAGCACTTTGGGAGGCTGAGCTAGACACATCACTTGAGCTTAGGAAGTCAAGACCAGCCCGGGCAACGTGGCAAAACCCTGTTATTGAAAAACAAATAAATAAAAAAGAAAAACAAAAAAAACACAAAATTACAAAACTTAGCTAGGCATGGCGGCATGTGCCTATAGTCCCAGCTACTCAATTATCTGGGAGAATTGCTTGAGCCCTGGAGGTTGAGACTGCAGTGAGCTGTGATCATGCCACTGCATTCCAGCCTGGGCAACAGAGCAAGACCCTACCTGAAAAAAAAAATTAAAGTCTTCATCGCCTATCAAAGGATTAACTACTTGCCATGTTTTCTGAGCCATGTGCTTTTCGTTTTGCTTTCTAATGGATTCAATCCACCCTCCATACAGATCCATTCTTTCCGAATCAGATTGTTATCAACATTTCACAATACTTGAAAAAGAACCAGGCTAACGGATAAGAGAGAGAAGTAAGGCTTTGTAGCAAAGGAAACACAGAAGGTACTGTACTCACAGTCTCTTCATAGATTCCAAGTGATTAAATGTCCCCGGAACTAAATGTGTAATCCGGTTATTATGTAAAAATCTGTTGAAAGAGATTTTATAACAAACCAATTTTGAAAGATATTTCTTAAAATATGTAGCCAAGAATAGAAGCAGTCAAATCTATATCAGCTTTAAAAGTCTCAGTGATTACATGTATTTAATACAAACGAATTTGAAAAGAATGTTGTTTACTCCAGCAAAGAAATGGATTTGTTTCCTATTTTATCAACACACTCAATTAAAGAGAAAATTATCAGTCCTATTTCTGAACTGCTAGACAAGAACTATGGACTTTACATGTAAACAGTTTTCAGGTGTTTAGCAGAGAGTGACCTTCATCTAAGGCCAGTGAGCGAGGCCAGGGGTCTAGGAATGGAAAGGTGAGGAATGAAACAAAACTCACAGCCTCTCAAGCTTCGGGAGATGCTGGAATGACTCTGGGTCCAAAGTTTCTATCTGATTAAAGTGCAGGTATCTAGAGGAATTAAAAGAAAAAAATAACATAACTTAGAATTTATTTTCTCAGATCCAGATTTTTGCTCAAAATTTTTTTTCTTTGTCATTTCAAATTCAGATATCAATAGGTGGCTCACTAGACTTCCTACACTGCGTGGAAAATACATAAAATAATGAAATGATTAGATAAATACAAATGAGCACTGGGCATAGACGTTCACCTAAGTGACTGGACATGGGTGAGCGAGGCCTGGAGGTGCTCAGTGGGCTCCTTTACGCCTGGTGAGAAGGGCGGTGCTGACTCGGCCCAGCCACTTTCACCTCCAAAAGACATGGGAAAAAGCAAACATCCAAAGCATAACTTCAATGATAGCACATACATAAACAAGCGATTCCCGTCCCTCAAATCTTCTAACTTGTATATGAATTTGGCAGGGGCATTATCACTTTGGCACAGAGTATATTGTCAGATACAAAGATATCCCTCAAGACCACAAAGGATACACAAAAAGAATGTCACCCGCCTTTCTCCACCAGTCCTGAAGGGTTAGGTCAGAAAGCGTCTTTCCTCAGGTGCCCTTGATGGTACCGAATACCTGGGGTTTCTGTTTCTTTCCATGGCACACGTCTCCAAACTTATACAATCTACACCTTTTGCTATAGCTCATTCTTTCTAATGTTTCCTGAATACTAATTTTCTCACTTTGAAAAGTGGGTTTTTCCTCTTAAGTCAAACACAAAGTCACGCCTCTCCCTGGAGTGCTCTGCTGGGAGACCCCCTCCTGCCCATTCAGGCATCCGCTGCAGCCAGCACGCATTTGAAATGACGACTTCTTCAGGAGGCCACGTGAGTGACAGAAGCAGCAGGCCCGCGGCGAGAGGTCTTTCTAACACCACAGGAAGGAAGAGTCCTCAGAACGCATGCCTGAGCATCAGGTCTGTGGGCATCCTGAGATCACCATCATCACCAGGGCACCAGAGTGCGGCTGCCATCACCCACCCTGTCCCCGCGCCAGCTTCCCAGACAGCACCCACACAGGCTATGCTGAGTCTCTGCAGACACCTGCAGCCAGAAGGCCCCAAATGCAGACCCTCCCTGCCCCTCCCCTGGGACAGGTCTGTGCCCAGCACTCCACGCACGAATGGGAAACATGAGAGAAGGAAAAGTTGGAGCAGAAAGAGGAGGAAAACCACTGTTGGTGAGCATGACGGGCAGGCACACGATGCGAGGCCCAAGGCAGGCAGAACCCGACAGAATCCCTGGAGCCAGCAACATGCTGACAGAGTGCCTGTGGTTTTTTGGGGTCCTTAGCCTTTCGCAGCCCACGCCAGTTGGGGGTCAGATGCGAGACCCAGGCACCACTACCCCATGGAGGCTGTGGGCAGCCCCGTGAGGTTTCAGTGCCGCAGGCAGGGCAGAGTACCCCAGGTAAAGGCCAGAAGGCTGAAGAGGAGCTGAAGGGGGAAGGAAGCGGGGATCTCAACCCCACAGAGAGCGGAGGCTGGCAAAATCCCTCCACCCACACTCTGCAGTGCAGGCTGGCCAGGGGCACGCAGGAGCACCGCTGCACAGGTGCTACATGAAATACGATCCAGGGGGCACAGGATCTTAGGGGGCCTGGGGCTCCGCACAGCCGGGGTGTCTTACACCCCTCCCAGAACAGCTGAGGACACAGAGGACCACAGGTAGGAAATGACTCCCCAAGGACGCCGAGGTCAACACTGAATTCAAATGCACGTTTCCCGACTGGCCGGGCATGTTTTCTGACCTGTATCCACAGCTTCCTAAGGAGCCTTTCTGGATCAGTTACTCAGTGCCCCCAGGGGCTGCATCTGCGGGCTCCAGGGAGTCCTGCATTCCGGCTCCCAGCGCCACTAGGAATGCATGTTTTCAACAGTTCCAGGCTTCAGAGCAGATCCTGGGAATGGGTGCAGGTAGCCAAGGTCCGCACAAGCCACCCACCCTGGACACACAGCACCTGGCCAGTCTCTCACTGAGGTCTAGGTGGACTCGCTTGTCTCCTTCCCAACAACTCCCTGCCTGAGGGTGGGGGCTGGACGGCCCCAGGCTCACTGTACAGCCTTCACTGCATGGAACCCAAGCCGCAGCCCCAGAGACCACAGCTCACCTAACCCTGGGTGCTGAAGGCTGCCTGGCCAGCTCAGGAAGCTCTCCCCAGCATCCAGAAGTTTCTGGAACACCTATTTGGTGATTCCCAGACACCCTTCATGTTCTGCCCTGACTTGCCCTTTTCTTCCTTAAAAATATCACTGGACTCATCCAGCACAAAGCCAGATGAGCATCTTCTGACGCACTCAGGATCTAAGAACGGTCTGCGATGAAGATTTTCTCACTCCCACTGAGTGAAATGCTTGCTGCATATGAGAACTTGCTCCTTGGCAAGCTCTTCCTACATCTGTGGGTCCCTGGGCACCTCCATGTGTCTCTGCAATGAGCTGCACAGTCCTTCTCTGTACAGACAGATGACCTCTTCCCAAAGCTCCCCAAGCCCTGCCCATGCTCATTTGAATAAACACACACTTCGGGAAACATTAGCACTGTGGTTCTCAGGGTGCTTGGTCCCCGAGTGGTCTCTCCCCGGCGCCGCCTGGTCTCAAACTCGCTGAAACATTGCCGTGTCCGGTCAGCCAGTGACCCGTGACCACAGATCAGCAGCTGCGGCAGGAGGACGTCACGCCATATCACAGCCGACAGCTGCTTCCATCCGCATTCCTAAAACCAGGACAACGTCCAACTCCTCAGCAATGGGCTCAGCTTGCCGAGTGAAAAATGGCAGGCTGAGCAAACAAACCGGGACAAATCCTCCTTTTCACCAGGACCTTGTCATGAAAAATCAACATGCTGACTTCACAGCAAAGGACGACTTCACGTGTGGCCAAAGAAACTAAGAGCGTTTCATTACACACTGCCCACACTAACTAGAACTACAAGGGAAGAAAGGTTTTCCTCAAATCATGGCATCACGATGGGAGAGATTCCGCTTCATGCGTTCACAGTCACAGTTAGGAGCCGTGAAGGCGGCAAAGAGCCCTCCCATCCCCTGGCACCCTGGGCATTTCCCCGGCGAAGGACGCCTTGATCAGACTTGTGTGCCTGCCTGTCTCTCCTCTAAGATGTGACACGGGTTCCATCGAGCCTACTGTCCTTGGTGTCAGGAGAGCATGGCCCAGGGCCTGGAGCCGCCGTAGGGGAGACCAGCGATGCCTCCTGAGGGTGGGTGGCTGGCTGGGTGGAAGCTGGGGCGGGGGGCGAAGGACCCGCCTGTCCCTGATTTTCCGTCTTCATGCACGTACTCCCACACCTCAGGCAGCGCAGTCATGCATCATGCAAACAGCAAGCTCAGAGCACTGGTCCCTACGAGAGGAAAAGAGCCAGGCGGCACCCAAGAGCATGAACAGAAGGGGCACTTACAGTTGCTCTAGAGAGGCAAGTCCCTTAAACGCTTGCCTGTCAATTGACTGGATCTCATTCTTGTACAGATAGCTGAAACAAGAAACATTGGGGAGCATTAGCACACAGACAGGAGGTCAAACTTCAGACGGAAAAGAATTGCATTGACACATGGAGACGGTTTCAAAATTAACGGCTGTATTAGAATGCAAACCGACCGTCTGCACCGTGAGAACACTGCCTCTCCCAGGGGCTTCCCTTCCCTCAAATCTCAAGTGGGCCGAAACAATGGTGCCAGCTGAAGGTGACCAAGCCCTGCTATGGGTTTTTCAGGTAATTCACAGACCTTAGACTACGGCCAATGAATTGCCCACAATACATTTGCTTCAAAGCCTTAAAAAGAAAACCATTTTCCACAGGCATGTATAATGCATTGGTTATAAGATTCTATAACTAATATTGATATGTCTCCAAAATACCTAGAAACGATCTGGGGAGTAGACAATATGAAGACCGAATGTCTCTTGATAACTCACCCCTGGAACCATTCTTATAAAACGGAAGCATCAAAGGCCTATCTGAAGAGCCACACAATCAGCCTGCTGCTCCAGTTGTATAAAGTGGTTGAAAATCTCAATAGAAGAATCCTATTTGCTAACATATTAACTTGGAATGTCAGTGACCATAAACAGAGCTCTGGGAATACGACCACACTCACTCACTCCGTACCGCCTGGGGCTGAGTGGTCCCGGTAGAGACTGTGCCGCCCACAGAGGCCTGGTCCCGCACAGAGAACGTGAGCCTGACCTGACAGACGGAGGCTGAAAACTTCCACACCAAAGTATCACAATTCCAAAAAGAGCCACGAAACCATGTGCATCGGACCCTTCCATCTCGGACGTGACGTGGTTTCCGCCAGTTTGCCTCACACACAGTGCTGGGCCAGCAGCTTGGGGGTCCCCAAGAAGGCTGTGAATCTGTGTCTGTGCCCAGACATGGGGACACCTGCCACTACCGTTCTTAGAATCCCTGGGCTCCATCTCTGATGTAGAAGATGGGCAAGTCAAAATCCACGCTTTTCCTACTTTTCAAATTCAGGCAGACACGTCTCTTCAAAACTGATGACTCAGGGCTGGGTTTCAGCTACTCGCTCCACTCAATAAACAACGTTTTTTGTCTTAATGCTTACAATATTAAATAACTCATATCCAGAAGGGCCGAGTGTTTGACTGTAATGTAATTAATAACGTCTAGGGCAGGATCCAGTTTAACAGGCCCTGCACTGCTAACCCTAGTCCTTACAGCCCAGCTAAGTGGATCTCACTTCTTCCCTCTGTGCAGATTTGCAGAGCTGATCTCATTAAGAGTCACAAGCCTTCACACCAACCGACCAGAACTCCCCAGCGACCCAGAGCCCAGTGCCTGCAGCAGAGGCCTGGCAAGGTCCCCACTTCTCCAGGCCGCAGGCGTGGGATCCTTGAACTCCCGCTGAACGCCTGGGTATCAGTTTCCTCTGCTCTAAAACGGACAGAAACCGTTGAGATTAGTATATATATATAAAGCTCTTAGAATATGGCTCTGTGCATATTAACAGCTGTTCACATGTGAGTTGTTACTATACTTCTGGAGAAGGCAAGTTTAAATGTCATTTTCTGTGCCCATTTTTTAAAAAACAAACAAACAAACAAACAAACAAACACAATTATCAAGGAGAACATCATGTTAGATGCAGTTTAAAAATGAAAGGAATCTTTTTAAATAATACATAGGACAACTGAATCAAACATGTATGAATGTGTCTTTATAAAGATATTGGAATGTAATTTATAAGAATAGGTATTTATCATAATAATAAATTGTGATTTTCTGCTTCATCATAGAGTTGACCCTTGATGAGTCCTAACTGTCTCAAGGAATAATTTCATTAAAAAATGTGAACTGAAGGGAAGGCTTATGCCCTACTAGAAGTAATTGAAGTTCCAAGAAATAAGAATTACTCAACCTTTACAAGTATACTTTGGTAGTGACTCAATATACAAGGCTGAAATAATCAAAAAATTTTAGGAGGGTTCTTAAGCATGTAGGTTACACACAGTTTAAATCACAGCATTTAAGTCTTACACAGTTTCCTAAATCACACTTATCAAATGCACCCACCAATGAGAGCTGAGGAGGCAGAGGCTGCAGCTGCTGTATAAAGGGGTCCCCCAGCCTGTCTGGACAGCTTCCCTGCTCTGCCCTGGTCTTTAGTCCGTTTGAGTCAGGACCTACGGACCCTTCGCCACCAGTCTGTCCTTCCTCCACCCCAGTGATCTGTGTCCTCTGCGGTCAGGGACACCACAGCTTGTTACCAAGAGAGAGAGGGAAGAGTTCAGAGTGCAGGCTCTCAGAGAGCCCACTGTGCAGCAGAGGAGGTCGGACAGCGAAAACAGAGCACCCCAAACAACTTCACTTTGAACACGTTTGCTAAGTTGCTCTTAATGATTCAAAACCAGTAACAAAAAATAAAATAAAATAAAATATTTTAAAAACTATGTTAAACCTATTAAACACACATACACACACACAAGGAATGCTGGCTATCAGCTGACTGCATCCACTTTCCAGGAAACAAAAGCCCTCTTCTGGAACTTGCACAACACTCGAAATACCAAAAAAAAAAGAAAAGGGTAAATAAACAAATAGAAGGCCTGTCTCTCATTTCAGAAATGTGGGACAAGGCTTAGTCATGTTTATACGAAATTTAAAATTGATGTCCTACTCCAACAATGATGGGGGGGAAAGTGTGTATGTAACACTGTCAAATATCTTCACGGAGAAAATATAGAGCCACAGACACAGCTAGAATCAAACCAGGTTTCAGATATACATCAACAATAACAAGACGACTTTGTTTTAAAAAGCAAAATAACTAGAGCATTAGGACAAATAGCTAATGCATGTGGGGCTTAAAACCTAGATGACAGGTTGATGGGTGCAGCAGACCACCATGGCACATGTATACCTGTGTAGCAAACCTGCACGTTCTGCACATGCATCCCAGAACTTAGTAAAATAAAATTTAAAAAAAATGGTTAAATCAAATAAAAAAAATAAAATTTAAAAATCGAAATACCTTAAACATGTTTCGGTTCACTTATGATATAAATTTCCAATAAAAATAGCTGAAATAAATCATTTTTATTAAAAATAGCTCTCTTTGAAAAGTGACTAAGTCTTAAAAGAACAGTCTGCTGGAAGCACATGACACAGACTTCTACTCTGATTGCTTCCCTTCAACTTCTCCGATTTTACAGCAAGCACGTGTGTGACTGAGACAAAACCAGCACTTCCCAGGAAGCTCGTTTCCTAAACTGCAAAACTGATTTCAACAAGCAGAAGATGTATTACATGAAAATAAATAGATTAAAATCGGTTTTTAAAAGTGAAATAAAATTTAACTACACAAAAATAAGAGGTGAAATCACTTAGAGAAAGACAGGAAAATCTGCAGGAATTAGTGACATTCCACCGGCATTAGTTATTCAGATTTTACATCTCACCTACAGCTGGAAAGGCAGCTGGAAATTATTTTGACAGCTGCTATTTTGCAAAACACCTGTCAGCTGTTCCTATGGACAACTGAGTGTGTCATCACCTCCCTACTCTGCAAGCATCATCATTACTTCTAGAGCAATTTTCAGAGGCTGTGCATTTTAATATTATGCAGTCCATTTTACTAAGGCTTAGTGATGAAACACTAAAAATCACATAATGTAGCACTTTATATCAATGACAATCTGTTTTTGTAATCCCAGCTAAATTTTTACTCACCTTCTGAAAATAAAACCTCATTTAAATGGATATATTTACAATCACTCACAAACAGCACAAAATTTAGCTCTATTTTTAAGCCATCTAAATATAGATATCATAAGTTTTTAGGTTAAAGAACTGATCATTAACTTACAGATATTTTAAATTTTCCAAGTCTTCAAATGCCCCACTAGGAATCCTCTTGATCTGATTATTATTGAGAAGCCTATGAAAGAGAGTCAATCAGAATTTTTAAAAACAACAGAAAACAAACTTCAACGTTGTGTTAAAACATTCCGACAGCCTTGGACAAGGTCATATAATAAAACTCAGTAACAGACTCGCCGTCAACATTCAATGAACGCTGAATTCGCAGGACAAAACACAGCTTTAGCATTTAACCATCAGCATGAAAAAGTTACTCAGCAATGGCGTCCATGCCATTCCACGGTCTCTACCTTTTGACACAGTGAGAAAAACTTCCTTCCCTCCTATAGAAAGGAGTTTATTTCTTTATCCTGCTGTCTCTTACATTTTCTGTTTCAGCCAGGGCTGTGGCCAGTGCCAAGGCAGTCATGGTAGGAGGGTGGTCTGCGTGGGCAGGCGGGACAGGAAAGATGGGCCCTGTGGCCCGTGCTCCATTCATGCGCACAGACAAAGACCTGGTGAGAGAGGCCCCAGGCCCCTTGTCCCCAGGGTCAACAGTGGACAGGTGACCCAGGTGGTCCCTGCTCCCCATGACCCTGCCCTTACGCCATTGTGCTCAGTCCTGGTGCAGAAGGGAACTAGCTTCCGCTGCACTGGGTGTGTCCTGCAGAGCCTGGGGTCTGCACAGCAACCCTGGACCTGGCCCTGCCTGCTCCCTCTGGGAATCACGGGACTCGCTTCAGTCCACTCCACGCTCAGAAGCACCGTCCTGCTCAACCTTGTCGCAGAGGAGGTGCAGGAGCACACAGAGGCCAGCCTGACGCCAGTAAGGGCAGAGCGATTCTGCAGCAAGTGAGCCACGTGAAGGCCAGGGGCAAGTTTAGCGGTCAGCATGAGTCCCAGTCTAGGCACACAGCCATGAGACAAGACACGCAGTGGCCACGGTCCTGGCATTCCTTCTCTACTTTTCCCCATCATGCCCACTGATTGTGGACGATGAGTTCAACTACAGGTAAATGATGTAATGATTTCGATTTTTCCATTAGTTTCCAGTAGAATATTTCTACTCACAAGGTGTTCAAGTTCCTCAGCCGCCTGAATGCCCCAGGTTGGATCTCTCTGATTCTGTTAAAGCGAAGATCTCTGTGAAGAAACAAGAAAGGTATTATGTGAAAAAAAAACCTACAAACGTCGTTACTTCTTTGCTGTTTTTAGTCAGTTTCAAAATAGTGACAATGCATTTAAAATATTCAACCACCCACTTCACTCCTTACGTGAATCTTCTTTTCACTGAGGCTAATAAGTATATGAATATTTATCTGAATGGTGGAACAACAATATCACATTACAGAATTTTTGAAAACAGTAATTATGGGGATAAAAATTACATAAACTACCTCAACACCCTATCTTTGGCAACCCCCTGGAAAATGTCATGTTGATAAGTCTTAAGATAATAAACATAGGTTAGGTTTGACAACTTTCAAGAAGAAAGTCACTGTACCTGTGGAACTGAGAAAACACTTCAGAGTTCACTCCAATGATTTCATGAGCTGGAATTTGGCTGTTCCTTAGTCAACTACCTGAAGTGTTACCTTTATGAGATTTAAGCTGAATGTCTCAAAACTGCAAAAGTGAATTCAGCATGCTAACTGGGAAAATAGGCTCTCTCACGTATGGGTTTTACCCAAATGATTCCAAACAGGTATTTTCAGTAAAGTTAAACTTCCACTGTTCAAGCAGTTATTTATATTTCGGGGGTGGAGAGAGGTTCCAAAGAGCCCATGAGAGACCAGAGAGTGTGCCAGGATCAACACAGAGACTGAATCTGGGGTTCGACGGAGAAACGCTTTGATTCCTGCTGATGCGATGCTCAGGCAGAGCAAGCTGGAGAGGCCTCGACCATAGAATAGAGGACACGGGCCTGGGGGCAGCACAGGCAGTCAGGTCAGAGGCCTGAAGGCAGCAAGGGGAAGTGTGGAGACGCAGAGGTACTTTTAATATAGTTATATTAAAACTATAAATTGAACAGGTATAGAAGCCACTGAGAAATAAACAGAAAGACCAATTTCTTTATCAAATACTCTTAGGAAAATTAAAATTCCTTACTCATAGGTCCAATCCCTTTCAATATAGTACAGTAGGGATTGGTATGGGATTGGAACTGTGTCTCCCCAAAATTCACATGTTGAAGCGCTCAAGCCCCAGTGCCTCAGACGGGACCATGTGTGGTCAGTAGGGTATCACAGGTAAGGTAAGGTCAGTAGGGTATCATAACATAAAATGTTTGTAACCTTTTATGGAATCTGATTATACGATCCCAATGTAATCCTTGTCAGTAGTTTGTAGAATTGGCTCTGGTTTATGGGTCAATAAGATACTTCAAAAAAAGTATGTGTGTCACTGACAGTAACAGCATCTAGCCTGGGAGTCAGCGAGTGAAACTGTCCTTCCCAGTACCGCCCTGTGCTGTGGGTCCAATTCTCCCAGAGGAGAAGGGGAAGGTGGCTCCGCTCTGTCCATTGGGCTCTCCTGGCCGTCATTCCACACTGTGCCCTTGCACCCAGGCTCACTTTCCTCGGTGATGCCCCCTGTCCACCAACAGCCTCCTCACACGCACCCTCCCCTGCACTGCCATGCTCCTTTTTAAATAGATGAGATTTTAATTTACATTCATATTCAGAATATCACTAGTGGCTCCAAGTACTCTCCATGTAGGAGCTGCTGAAAGTCAGAGGTGCCGAAACTGGGAGGTGGTGCTGGAGGAAGACACGGGAAGGGAAAGAAGGCGTCCGGGATGCCCGCTCCCTCCATACGGAAAACACAGACCAGTGACAGACAAGGAGAGGACTGGGACCAGCTGCAATTTCAAGATAAACAAATGATTGCAGAGACGCTCCCATAGCTGAGACACAGCAAGCAGAGGGGCTGCCCAGCACGTGAACAGGTAAGAAGGTTGTCCTGGAGCGCCCAGCCATGTGCCACAGCTTAGAGCAGAAATCAACCCCAACCACACCGAATCCAGAAACCAGGCCACGCCTCCAGAGCAGAGGACGGAGCGAGCACCACTTGTTCTGACTCCCCGTTCCACGTGGGAACCCACACGCAAGCCCCAGAGGAGGCAACGGCAACAACGCAGAAGCTGGAAAGCGAGATGTGGACTTGGCTACAGGAGCCCGAGGAGGCTGCAGGAACAGCTGCACACCCAGCTTCCCGACGTGCAGGTCTTTCACCAGATCTGAAGTCAGATCCACCAAACCCCTGGAGTGATGAGCAGAGAGGTGCTGTCCCATACACAAGCCCCTGCGCCCTGGGTCTGAGCACCCGAGAGGTGGCCAGTGTTGAGCAAAAGTGCAAAACTCATACTGGACCTCCAGGACTTCCTACAAACAAACAGAACATAAATATACCTTCCATAACTTTTATGTTGAGTACACGCTATGTATAAGTTTTGCATGCAGAGTTAAATAAAACATTTTTTAAATTAACTGTTCCTAATTTTTTTTCACAGACTGACCACAAAATGTTAAATTACATAAGTAGTTATCACGATATTTCTGTGGGATGGCACTGGTCTAGTTAAGGGGATCATTTCACAACCTGCTTACAGCGGTTAGACCTCCCACCACGTTCTTAGCCAGGCCACCAAAAAAGACTTCGACTATGAAGAGGGCAAAACAGAGGGTCCCCTTTACTGCGAACAGGGTTATCTTAACAGACAAAGTGAAACAATGAAAAAAGAACCAAACTAAAATTCTAGAACTGAAAAATATAATAGCTGAAATGAAAAGCTCATTGTATGGACTTAACATATTTAATAATGCAGAGGGGAGTGAACTTGGGAGCTACTAAATATTAGAAATGATCTCATCTGAGGAACAGAGATGAAAAAAAAACACTCGTACACCAATAGTATATGTGCACGTGTTCATCTGTATGTGTGTGTGTTTACATTTTCTATCTGATAGCGCAGCACATGAAAGGAGCTAGAAAGACTGTGACCAAACCGGAGCGTATGTTTGGGGTGGGCTAACTTACAACACAGCCACATCGGCACACATGTCACTGGAGGGGAACTGGAGCTGCCTCAGAAACCTACCTCCTCCAGAGCAACAGAGAGGGCAAGGGGGTCCAGGTCCTCATGGCTCCATACGTGAGAGACAAGCTCAGGGCATTAAGACACCACAGACACAGGAAACCACGCTCCTTTCAAATATGAACCCCATCTTCAAGCTCATGAAGACAAATGCAAGGGCTGATTTTTACCTGAATCACTTCTCAATTTGTGAGATGCTAGAGAGGTCAGGAGGGGCTGCATGCCACAGAGCAGCCAAGATTCTGTCCAGCACTGTTCCGCAGCAGCACTTGGGAGCCTGTTTGAAAAGCAAACTCCGGGCACCGTCCGAAATCTCCAGACTCAGAAGCTCTGGGAGTGGGTGCCAGTCACGTGGGTTCTAATAAGATTTCCAGGTGATTCTAAGCAAGGTAAAGTTTGAAAGGCGTTGTTCTTCAGGAATGCTGAAGATGTAATGCAAATACACACTATGTATATTGTTAAGTGTGCTTGAGTGTGAGTAGATACAGGAAAGGAATTTGCACACACATGCACACTCACAAACACTCGCAGCGGCATTTGCTCATTTCCTCTGCATTTCTTCCACATCTGATCCTCAGCTTACTGGTCATTATTGGCATAAAGCTTACAATCAATGTAAAGCTAAACTCTCCAACTAAAAAGTGCTTAAGTCTAAGTACAGGATATAAGGGCTCCCCACGTCACAACTTTGAAAGTAACGTTTGCACATGTCTGGGCAGAACAGGAGTGTGGGGACGCATTTGATCCCTGCGTTATGCACCTACGCATGACTCCATTACTTGACAAGCAGAATTATTATTTTAACAATCATAATAAATATTTCCACAAATAATCCCAACAGGGGGAAAGAAACAACCTTCCCTAAACCTTGAAGATTTAAAGAGCACTTCAACAAGCCTTCCTTGGCTCTTCTTGAGAACTCCATGCTCCCACCCGCCTCCTGTGGCGGTGGCTCTCCGAGGGGCTGCAGGTGCTGGAGAGGGACCCTGGGCAGATGTGGCCACGTGGCTCCGGCTGTGCGTTACACGCCAATGAGCGGGGCCACTGGGTCACCTGCCCCCCACAGCCTGCAGGACCACTTCTCCCAACAAGAAACGGGCTCTGGCACTCCCTCCATGAAGTAAGTTGACATGATGAGAATGAAGATAGATTCTAGAAAGTTCTGGGAAACCTGTAAGTGGCGTGATGACTAAAGCGAGTGGAACACGGATGAACATTGAAGGCTGACATCAGACAGGGCATCCATGAACTCTTGCTGAAGCCAGGGCCAAAGCCTCAGGAGACGGCAACACAAACGCCACACCCCTGCCTGGGTAAGCGTGAGGGGTGCATCCCTTCTAAAGCCTGGGCCCTAAACCATAAAGCACCAATGACAATAAGCACCGGCAAACAAGGTCACAGAAGGAGGGGAGCTTGTGTGTGAAAAGTGCTTCACAAACCGAAAATCTCTGCAAATATCCGTCGCCAGCATCCCCTTCAATTCCAGTGGATCTTGTCAGCTCATTCGCTGAGAACCTGAAGCACGTATCAGCGCAGCCTCTGAACAGGACAGCACCGGCACCCAGACAAGACCACGGTGTGGACAGGGAATCCCTCGAGAGCTCAGAAATGACGACCATAGGGCAGGGTCACCCCCACTTCAGAGGGACAAAGGAACATCCTGGGGAAACAACCAGCCCACGAAGGAACAGCACGTGAAAGTGGCTGATGCGGGGAGAGGGGAGAGGACAAGACCCAGGTTAGAAGAAACCCCTTTCCTTGACAAATAAGAATTTAGAAACTAAGAAAGATGAGGTAACTTGCCTAAAGTCAGTCGGTCTGTAAGTGGCAGAACTAGAAAAGCAATTTAGAGTCAGCCCAGCGTTCTCTTCTCAGCATGAAAATCGCTCTCACTGAAGGCATTTCAAGAGGTTAATCCTCCCTGGTAGAATTCAGGAGACTCCGCCACTTACATTCAAGTGTGAGAGCAGGGCTGCTGCCTCTGACCTACTTAGGAAGCGTGAGCGCCAGCACAGGCCTCTGGAGTTTAAAGAGGAGCCTGCAATAACCATTAAGCAGGAACTATGAATTTTTCAATTTAGAGTCTCAAAAATAGAACTCAGATTCATTTATATTTTACATTTACAAAGCAAGTGAAGAGTCAAAGAGTTTGAGGGTAGTTTTTGCATTTCCTTTTGTTTTCTTGTTAATATTTCCATTATTCTCAAATCTTAACGTGCTAAAAATCCTGCCAGAAAAAAAAAATGTCAAGAACTGTAGTGTTTGGAATGAAACATCAAAGTACAGGTTCACACTCAATTATTAAAATCCCAAGTCACTGCAGAACTGCAGAACAGTTACAGGTTAGAACTAAAAGGAAGCTTGGAAATCCAAGTTTTAATCTAATTCCCTCCAGGGATTTTTTGCCATTAGATTCCCTTTCACAGCAAAATAAATCTGTAATGCTTAATTTAATCATGACGAAGTTACGAATTTTAAAAAGCCGTCATTAAAGATTGTTTTATAAAGTTTATTCCACTATAATACCTTCCATAATACTGATTTTTAAAATAAAACAATCTTGACTTTTCTCATATGCAAAAGTCTCAGATGTGTTAATTCATTTTTAAATATAAGAAAATTAAAAATTTGTCTGAGCCTGATGGCTCACGCCTGTAATCCCAGCACTTTGGGAGGCCGAGGCGGGTGGATCACCTGAGGTCAAGAGTTTCCAGACCAACCTGGCCAACGTGGTGAAACCCAGTCTCTACTGAAAATACAAAACATTAGCTGGGTGTGGTGGTACAAGCCTGTAGTCCCAGCTACTCAGGAGGCTGAGGCAGGAGAATTGCTTGAACCCGGGAGGCAGAGGTTGCAGTGAGCCGAGATTGCACCATTGTACTCCAGCCTGGGCAACAAGAAACTCCATCACACATGCGCACACATGCACACACAAAATAATTTGCTAACAAATTCAAAGCTACACACTACATTGTTTGGATCAAGAACCAAAATTATCTCAATTATGAAATGAAAACTGACTCGAGTCAGAGCATCAGAATTTAAGAAGTTAATCTCAGGACGCGATGATGGGAACTCTTGCCTTTTGTTCTTTCTTGGGCTAGTTGTGTCTGATAGATAGGCTTATGTTTCCAACTAACAAGAGCCGGGGTTTCCTGCAAATATTCCTTACATACTATGCATTTCAGAGGCGAATTGTTTTTATTCTCAATACATTTTTATTATGACTTCATCTTTATTGTCTGGATTTTTATTTTTTATTTATTTTTGAGACAGTCTCACTCTGTCGCCCAGGCTGGAGTGCAGTGGCATGATTTCAGCTCACTGCAATCTCCGCCTCCCGGGTTCAGCAATTCTCCAGCCTTAGCCTCCTGGGAGCTGGGAATACAGGTGCCCGCCACCATGGCTGGCTAACTTTTGTATTTTTAGTAGACACGGGGTTTCACCTTGTTGGCTAGGCTGGTCTTGAACTCTTGACCTCCAGTGATACACCTGCCTCAGTCTCCCAAAGTGCTGGGATTGCAGGCATGAGCCACCACACCCAGCCATTGTCTGGAATTTTTAAAAGTACTTTGTGCATCTTAACCTAACATTTTTGATCACATTTGGATCACAATATTAAAAATCATCTTGAGGCTAACGGCAGAATTATTCTCATTTTAAACTCCTCATTAAGGTACAGGATTTCAGCACAAATGAGCCTTCCAGAAGTAAATCACAGCGAGGATGTTGTGGTTCTTTGTCATGCATGCTGCTCAGCAGTGAGAACACAAAGGATACAGCAATACAACCAAGGCCAGGGGCGTTGGCTCACGCCTGTAATCCCAGCAATGTGGGAAGCTGAGGTGGGTGGATCACCTGAGATCAGGAGTTTGAGACCTGCGTGGCCAACATGGTGAAACCCTGTCTCTACTAAACGTACAAAAAATTAGCTAGGCGTGGTGGCGCACACCTGTAATCCCAGTTACTCAAGAGGCTGAGGTGAGAGAATTGCTTGAACCTGGGGGGCGGAGGTTGCACTGAAACGAGATTGTGCCACTGCACTCCAGCGTGGGTGACACAGCGACCCTCTGTCTCAACAACAACAAAAAATCAATACAACCCAACGGCTCTTAGGCTGTGCTGCTTCAAACGGGCAAATATGCAAAGTGTTTAACTGATTTTAAGGGTTGGAATTACAACTGATGCCACACGCCCTCTCCCAGGATGAATATAGGAACAGAAGCCCCACCCGGACCACACTGGGAAAGGTGGGAGGCTGAATCCTGCCTCCCCATGCCAGTCCTGCTGGAAGTCGGAGGCTATGGGAGTTTGAAACGCCGCAGCCCAAAGCCAGGCCATGTGGCTTTCCATTAACATTTGCCTGACCCAAAACCACTTTAGTGCTTCCTACCAATGACTGCCTTTCATCACTGAAGGACACCAAGAGCTTGTGCTCAGAGAGTGACAGGCGGCACTGCCTTACCACGGGGGTGTGCGCGGAAATCCAGGCATTTCACAAAGAGCTTGTGCTCTGAGAGTGACAGGCGGCACTGCCTTACCACGGGGGTGTGCGCGGAAATCCATGCACTTGGGTTGAATGTCAGGGAGTCTCACGTGGCCCACGGAAGACTGTGAAGGACTAGCCCATCATAATGTCACTCGCTTCTGTACTTAACAGATGAGACCTGAGCCACCAGTGCAGGCGGCCACTGTGACTTGAAGAGCACAGGCTAGTCCCAGGCCTGCACGCGTCAGCAGCCGCAGGAGAAATGGGCACCCAGGGTGGAGGGCATAGGTGTATTTTGGAGGAAGAGTGGATAGGACCACCAAGGTGGGCTGTGTGGTGTGAGGGAAGCCTGGGGATGCCCCTTACTTCCACTGCAGGTGACAGGGAACTGTTCAGAGAAGGGGCTCAAGGTGGGGGATGCAGGATGGGGTCGGGGGTGTCCAGCTGCCTGGGTCTAGTGTTAGTGCTCACGATGCCCTGAGCCCTCACTGCTGCTGACTGAACGTTTGTGCCTTCAGATTTGTGTGCTGAGACCTAATCCCCAGGGGGCTGGTGTGAGGAGGCGGGGCCTCTGGGAGGCGAGGAGGCCAGGATGGTGGTGCCCCAGGGTGGGAAGGCTGCCCTTGTGAAAGGACACTGAGAGCAGCCTTGTCCTGTCCACGACGTGAGGACACAGGGAGAAGGTCCCTTCTCAGAACTGGGGTGGCCCTCAGCAGACGCCTGATTTGCTGGTGCTTGACCTTGGACTTCCAGCCTCCGGAGCTGCAGGGGTGAACTGGTAACTGCTGCTGTGTTTATAAGATGCCCACTGATACCATTAATGAGATCAAATTCCATAGTCAGGACCTGCCTGTCCCTCCGCTACAGAAACCTGGCCAAAATCCTTTGGCTGTGAGGGTCATTTCCTGTGGGATCCTGGAGTACCCCAAACACCTGAAGGCAGAAGGAGCAGACGGGGCTTGGGTGGAGTGAAGATTCACCTTGGCTTCCAGGTAACGGGAAGTGGGGGCCTGCCCATCCTCTCTCCCTGCCCTTCCTCCACAGCTGCCCCCTTGCACAGCGTCGCCTGTCACCGAGGCCTCCTCCAGGGTGCAGGGAACAGCCTGGACCTGGGGCAGGCCCCACCAGGGCCGCATGGACGGGGCCAGGGGCTGCTCCAAGAGAGAAGGGGAGACAGAGGCCGCCTCTCCCACGGGTCATAGACGCCACCCCAGTGACATGTGTGAACCCCAAACATCTGAGACAGGTCTCAGTCCATTTAGAAAGTTTATTTTGCCAAGGTCAAGGGCACTCCCATGACACGGCCTCTGACGACACTGTCCAAGGTCTTCAGGGCACAGCTTGGCTTTATACATTGTAGGGAGACATGAGACATCAGTCAACACGTGTAAGATGAATACTGGTTCAGTCAGGAAAGGCAAGAGAACTGGAGGTGAAGGGGAGACACCTCCAACAGGGGAGGGGGTTTCTGGTCACAGGTAGATAAGAGACAAATGGCTGCATTCTTTTGAGTTTCTGCTTATCTTTTCCAAAGGAGGCAATCAGATATGCATCTATCTCAGTGAGCAGAGGGCTGCCTTTGAGTGGAATGGGAGGCGCGTCAGCCCTAAGAGTTCCCAGCTGCACTTTTTCCTCTAACTTAGTGATCTGGGGGTCCCACGACTTATTTTCTTTACACGTAAGTCTTGGGAATCAACCATCATCACATTATATGAAAGCAGATGATGCATTACTGATTGGTGTATTCTGAGCCCTCTGTACACAGGACCTAGTAAGTAACCAACTAAGAATTAACTAAAGTTACAGAAAAAAAGACAACAGCAATAAGAGCACAAACCCGACGTCACTCGGTCATGCCCATTATGTGAGAGCAGGGCGTATCTGCACACATCCCAGTGCCCCGGGCATCCCCTGAGGGAGAGGCAGAGTCTCAGTTCACTCCCAAACCCATACAACCCACTAAAGACACTCCCTCCAGGAAAGCTGGAATTGGGAGGGGTGAGTGTGGGAGGCAGCCGTGTGCCACTCCCCTTGAGCCCCGATGCAGGGAGCACCTCCCCACAACACTGGGATACAGGGTGCAGGGTGAGGGTCCCCACGGCCTGGGATGCAGGGTGCAGGGTTCAACTCCTCACAACCTGTGACACAGGGTGCAGGGTGTGGCTCCCCACGACCTGGGACGCAGGGTACAGAGTGCGGCTGCCCACCACTGGGACGCATGCAGTATCACCAGCCCTTTTGGAGGGTTTCCTGAGTGGAGGGTGGGGCTGCAAGGAGCAGTTCTCTGTCCATCACGGCCTCCCCCAGGCAATCCAGGCTCCTGTGCAGGGCCACTCAGGAGTCCACACGGCTTGGACACGCCTCGAGGCTACTGTCTCCTCTGGTGCAGCGTCTCCAGGGTCTCCAGCCCTCAGTCAGAACGAGCACATTGATCCGACTAGACGCCGGGTTCAAGTTCTACCCCGTCCCCCGATTCCTGGGCTCTCAAGCCCAGAGACCGTCCCAGCGCCTCTGACCTTCAGTCAGAGTTAGGAGCTCCTAGCTTTTTCCATGAATTTGGGAGCTGGTCTGTCTAGCGCCTAAAGATCTGTCTGGAAGGTGAGGCTTCCCTGTCCCACTGGTGGCCTGCTGCTCACTGGGTCACAGTCCTGCCTCCACATCAGATCAAGTCCTCCAGGGAGCAAGCGTGGTGACAACTGTTTAAATCACGAATCGGAAAGGGTCTCACTGCAAGCCACAGAATCCTACATCCCGCTGGCATTGCCAGAAGCCAGTCAGCTTCAAGCGTCACCTGCCCCACTAGTAATACAACCTGAGACCACGCTGCACGGTTCCTCAATCCCAGACGCCTCACCCATGCCTTTTAAACATCAAACTGTCAAACTGAAGTAATCAGAAACAAATTATAATTTAATTGTGACATGTCTGACTTTTCTGTCATCAACCCACACTTTTTGCCCAAACTTTTGGAAGCATGAGGTTGCCAAAAATCTTCCAAACTGGAACCAAGGAAATCCCTGCAGAGGGGCTATCAGCTGTCAAAGAGGCAAGAACTATGTAGAAGAGGACAAAAAAGAAGACACTTGCCCTGTACAAGGCGAGAATCAACACACTCTGGGTTCTTCGTTGAATCTTAGAGAATCGTCCCAAGGTGCCTGGGCAACAATCTGCAGACTCCCCTAGCAAGTTCTGGTGATTGCATAAAGGAAACAGGAAGCACCTTAAGGAACCATTTAGCATCTACACTGTACCACACCTATGTTAGCATCCTAAGGGCTAGAGAGGAGCTCTTAAGACTGGAAAGTAACAAGAAGCGAGCGCGGAAACCAAACGCAGGCAATCCTCAGGGAGCCTTTCTCCAGCTGGAACAACGAGTTTTGTCCCAGGAACAAGGGGACACGCCCAGGCCTGGAAGCTGCAGCATGAACGGGGATCCTCCACTCATCTTCCCACCTCGGCGCCAAGTAAGCCCGGGAGCTGGTGTTTGCTTTGGAGCTGCGTGCTTGAGCTGGGATCGCGGGGCTGGGCTGGCCGTGGGCTCGTGCCCTGGCACAGGCCCAGGTCTCATCAGGCACCCTCTTGTCCCACCCTGCCATTGTTCTGCAATTAGTTAAGAGGGGAAAAGACGCTTCTTACAACCCAGCAGAACGCTGTAGCCAACAAAGCTCCTGGATTTAAAAAACGTTCACCCTCTCATGTTCAGGCAGCTCCTCTTTCTTTGGTTTGGGGCTGGAGTTTGCCCCTGAGACCCCTGTGGATGGCCTGAGGGCCTTGCTCAACCCCACCCAAACACCAAGAACCCAGTCAGCCTTGCCCTTTGCAGGACGCCTCTTCCTGACTAGAATGACAAAAATCCTAAGAGGCCTAAGTGATTCTCAAACCTTTACAGAGGCAGACACAGAAGCCGGGGAGGTTCCGCTCTGACCCACGATGGCAGATGAAAAGGAGGGGGTCCCTGATGCAGCTGTGCACCCAGAACCCCAACTTGCCCCACAGGGAAGAAAGGGTGAGAGCTTCCTCAGCTGCCCCGCCCCCATGGGGCACACCCAGTTCGTAGAAACAGGGACATCTCTAATCGTATCGATTTGATCATCTCACCTCCCGGGTGAGACACGAATCACCATGAGCCCGTGCAGTCCGGTGTGCCCCGCTGAGCTCATTAAGGCCCTTTCTGCACAGGTTTTATCAAGTACAGTTTTTTAAGGAGTCACTGCTGATGCCGAATGCTGGCTCCAAAACAGTCCTGCAGCACCCTTACCATGGTGTCACCTGATTTCAGAGACAGCACGGTGACAGGCATGATCTGTGGAGGCTGCCGGAAGTTCACTGCAGGATGGAGCTTGGGGCCAGTCTTCCCCACGGGAGCCAGGCTCCTGTCCCTGCATCCTGGCTCTGATCTGACGCCATGGAAGACAGGGTGAGAGAAGGGCCTCTTAGGGAAGTCGCAGCAGGGCTGGGGTGCAGCAGGGTTGGGGCCCAGCGTGGCCAGGGGATAGCTGGAGACAGCAGCACATTGTGGTGGTACTAGGAGGTGAAGTCTTTAAAGGGACTCATGTTAGACTAGCGTGCACTCCACCGGCACCCACTCCATCGGTACCCACTCCTCACCAGCACCCGCTGTCCGCCAGCACCCGCTCCACCGCCACCCGCTCCACCGCCACCCGCTCCACCGGCACCCGCTCTCCACCGGCACCCGCTCTCCACCAGCACCCGCTCCACCGGCACCCGCTCTCCACCGGCACCCGCTCTCCACCGGCACCCGCTCCACCACCACCCACTCTCCACCGTCACCCGCTCTCCACCGGCACCCGCTCTCCACCGGCACCCGCTCTCCACCGGCACCCGCTCTCCACCGGCACCCGCTCCACCGGCACCCGCTCTCCACCACCACCCGCTCTCCACCGCCACCCACTCTCCACCGGCACCCGCGCTCCACCGGCACCCGCTCTCCACCGGCACCCGCTCCACCGCCACCGGCTCTCCACCGGCACCCGCTCTCAACCACCACCCGCTCTCCACAACCAACCGCTCTCCACAGGCACCCGCTCTCAACAACAACCCGCTCTCAACAGGCACCCGCTCTCCACCG